>PVJA010007158.1:0-31032 GCA_004027025.1 Myocastor coypus | reverse complement strand
TGCAGTTCAGGCTGGCTTTGAGCTCACTTTTGCAGCCCAAGGCAGGTCTCGAACTTGCAGAGATCCTCCTGCCTCAGCCTCCCAAGTGCTGGGATTACAGGCGTGAGCCACCACGCCCGGCTCTCTCAAGACACTTTTTAAGAACAGACACTCCTATTGTGCTCTGTGCCCCACAAGAATCAGCTACAGTGCCTTGCCTCATGGCATAGGAATTGAGAAGTAACATTCAGCCAGTGAAATTCTATAGGTTGAGGCTCAGTGGTGGAGAAAAAAGGCTCATAATATACTGTAGCCATTTTTGCCAGAGAGCTGCTCCTCCTAAGGCAAAGAGGACCTGTGAGCTTTCCACCTGAGTGTCTTGACATCTCGGGAGAATGTGGCTTAAAAGTGCATGAAATACTGTACTATAACATCCTATAACTCAGTGGTGTCCCAAATTTTCTGTTCAAGGAGATTATGGGGCCACAGAAGGAAGGAATCGATAAAGTATAGTGTGCCTAAGGAGAGCCACCTAGAGAGAAAAATTCTCTCAGGCTTTTACAGAGAGCAAATGGGTCAAGCAATGGCTGTGACTCATCCAGGTGTCTGACACTGACAAAAGATCTACAAAATGCTGTACATGGTTTCAGGATAAATCCTGAGGGGATTTGACTTACGTTATCAGATACAAAAGCTACTTGTTTTGTTATATATTGCTTCAACATTGTCTTAAACATCCAGCAGAAATGTTTAACCATGAGGCATAAAAAGCAAAGCCAGATAAGCATGCTGAGATCTAGAAGGCTCAAGTCAACAGCTTCCAACATTGCCAGTTCTGCTGATAACCCATTGCTGTTATGGAATATTGGACTATACATGCAGCTACTTTTTCTTAGCTCAATGAGAAAAAATATTTGTACCAATACTGTTTAGAAAAGTTATCATGTCTGCATCTTGTACTCTGATCAGCTACTATGAAGACGACAATATGCACTGTATTAATTATTGTGGCTGTCCTACTAACATGTTTTGAAACTGTCTCACTGTGATTTCTTATTAAAAGCAATGAAATTATATAAAAGCAAGTACACGAAACAGGGACACTTCCCCAGATTATAGAGTTCTGTTTGTTCCTCTAGAGTTGCAGCCGCCTCATTACCACCACACATGCCTGTGAGCTGTGCACCCACGCATTTCCATGCGAGGGAGCCACGCTTTCTCCCTAGCAGTACAGCAGTGGGGTGTTCAGCAATTGTGTCTTTCTCTAGTGTCCTCTGTTCATCCCTGCCTTAGACATACCAGAGTCCCCAGTGTGGAGACTTCCTTTAAGAAGCCTCATTATGGAGACGTCTCACTAATAAGGCTAAATCCGTGGGCTCAGCTCACAGTGGAGGAAACCAACACAGCCAGCTGTCAGACTTGTGGAAAGCTCACAGCCAAATGGATGGGTGAGCCTGTTCACTTGAGCTCAGGCAACCTGGTTCCTTCTAGAGTAGCGGTGAGAGCTTAAGGACCTTCTAAGACTGGTCCTCACTTCCTAGAGCCAAAGGATGGGTTTGGTCACAGCAACGATGAATGCTGGCATTATCTTCCCAGTGGCATCCATTGCTAGGAAAGACCGGGCCAGCAGGCCTGGTCCAAGCTAGAAACTCTGGGAAGCACACAAGGGTGCAAAGAACAACTGTGAAAAAGTCTCTAGTGCAGGTATGATGCTCTCCTACATCCACCGCATTGTCCTGCTTATGGACTCAATGGAGGAACACTTCATTGTAGAACCTTGCCTCTGTTCTACTTATCCAGAAGCTTATTTTCTTATTCTTTAAAGTATAGCTTTAAAGAAAAACAATCATGCCACTGCTCTTGTATTATGCATAATCTAGCTGAAATGAGAGGTGATGCTACCATTCTCCAAAGGGATTCTTGGAATAGTTTGTATTTATTTATTTATTTACTTATTTATTTACTTACTTACTTACTTTTATTTAGTACAGAGTCTATAGTATAGAGTCTCACTACACAGATTAGACTCATAGTGATCCTCTTATTTTCAGCCTCCCAAGTCCTGGGATTACAGGTGCACGTCATCATGGCCAGTCTCAGTTGCCCTCTCAGCATACCCTAGGGGCAGGGACAGCAGGGCATGTTGGGGATTGAACCCCAACCCACTGTGCTCTGCTAAGCAGGGACTTTAGTCCGCTGAACTATCTGGCCAGCCTGATTTTTTGAAAAAAATTTTTAAAAAATTTAAAGTTCTAATGAAACATTTAATGAGTAATGCTAACTTTAAGAATGTAAGCTCTGCTTTTCTGCTACGAAAATCTCTTTACCAGGCCTCAATTGGCAAGGTATGAAAACCAATGTGGCCTCGCGATCCAAGACTCAGTTACTTTTATTCAGTACTAAAACAAAACTCCAGTCCCTGGTGAGAAATTCAATGGCAGTCCTCACTCCAACCTCCTTGTCATTCATATAGCAAAGCTAGCACTCATTTATGGACCGTATCTAGAAAAGAAGAACCTCGAAGACTTCGCTGAAGAGCCAGTTAAGGAGCAGGGAGGGAAATGGCAAGGAGGACTTCTCCTCCTCAAGGATTCCCTCGAGGCACAGCTGACAGCCAGAGCAACCAGCTGTCCCTTCTACCTGATAACTCCACCCCTACCCTGGCAGCCAGCCAAGATGGTGCACTCGAACCCCACCCATCGGGGAGAGTGGATTTCACACTGGCTCAAAAGCTCCAAACATCCACACTTAGCTACTTAGCTTTTGCTGTCGCTGCAGTATTTGTGAATAAAGTTTGAAGGAAGTTTCCCTGAGTGTCTTTCAAGAACTTGTAGCTTTTTATGAAAAGAACGTGCAGCTTCCTGAAAAACTTTTCTCCTGGGTCTGTCTGAGCGATATCTTCCACCATTTCTGGCTGAGGTCCGCCTAGCAAGGGCTGAGTCAGAGCTAAGTG
This sequence comes from Myocastor coypus, assembly GCA_004027025.1. Classification (NCBI taxonomy): domain Eukaryota; kingdom Metazoa; phylum Chordata; class Mammalia; order Rodentia; family Myocastoridae; genus Myocastor; species Myocastor coypus. The sequence goes on along the minus strand of PVJA010007158.1, from coordinate 28,100 downwards.
AAGCCTGGAGACGTCTACAAAGCCTGAAGAGCTCAGACCAGAGGTCCACTCCCTGGAGCGGCAGCCCAGCACACTGTTACCCTTGTCGTCTGTGTCCTGCATCTACAGCTTACAGGATCTTCATGTGACAATCCCCTCTCCCATCCCAGGCAGGAGAATTATGAGGTTAGGCGCTCAGTCTTTTCAAAACCCAGGAATGCATATTTTAAGGGACCTATCACCAACAAGTACAATGGGCCAGAACTGAAAGTCTGACCCCACAACAGCTGCCTGCAGGGTGAAGCTCGTGCCACACCATTAGAGCCACAGCTGCTGTGTTGGAGGGAGCCCCGGCCAAAACTTCTATCTACCTCCTTTGCCAGTCAACAGAAAAGCAAGGAGTTGATTGAATATCATTCTTTCATTTTCTGGAAGCAAATGTGAACACTCAGGTTGTTTTTTCCCTTGAAGGGGTGTTGAGTAGCGGCTGGCTGGGGCTCTGGTCCCTTCCCTGGCATCGTGGCTAACAGTGAGGTGGCGCCGTGCTGTGCTGTTCAGGGACCATCTGCAGACTTTCCCCGTGCTTGGCTCAGCAAACGTTATCTCTGCCACAAGGCAAGGGCAATCGCCACACATGAACATTAGTAAGTTGACATCATTTCCAAAGACACAAGGGGGGTGCATGCTCTAAAACAGAAGTGTTAGCCTCTTGGAGTAACCTACAGACATTAACAGGGGCACAACTAGACTAAGTCAGTGTGGTTAGGGCCCAGACGGTGTCATCTACTTCAGCCTCTAGGGGACAAAAGAAGGGGACCAAAACTAAATTAAGAACTAGGACTAGCAGATGTTAATGCTATGGAAACAGTTAATGAGGTATGAAGAGGCACTTACGTGAAGGAGGGCTATCTGCATTTCCCATGGATGGAACACAGACGAAAAGAAAAGCCAAGAGACAGACCCAAAGGAAAAAAATAAGATGTAAAAGAAATGAACAGAATATGCAGGGTTGGAACTGGAAACTCAAATTATCAAATTACTTCAAATCCAGAAAGAAGCAATCCCTGTAGAAGGAAGAGGAGATGGGCTTTTGTACTTTGGGGAAGGGGCCGTGGGATCCCTTTACAGGGTTTTGGCTCCCAAGCCAAGGCAGCAAAAGATTCTCCCCCAGGCATAGCATCTGGGCGCCAAGGGGTGTGCGGAGAGCCTTTTGGACCCTCAAGAGTCCCTGCTACAGAGTCTTCTCCAGGTGGACAGACTACGGAGCTTCCCAGACCAGCAGCTCTGGTCTGTCATGCTTTTCCAGGCCTGGCCTGAGGCAAGGGAATGATGGCTGGGAAACAGATGCAAGCCTGGGGAGAGTCTGGGAGCAGCAGCTCTCCTGCAAGAGACATTAAGGTGGGCAGAACAGGAGAGTGGAAGAGTCTAAGGCCACTCCGTGTCACGGTTGGGGCTTTGCTCCCATTCCTGTGTCTCGTATCGGCCCCCATTTCTGTGCGGCCTAGTATCTCTGCTGCCTCAAAAATCCCACCACAAATTATATGAACTGTCACCATCGGTGTGCTGCCTTCAAGATTCAGGTCTCAGGGCCTCTGTGGCCTGGGCCAAAAGCGCCGGTCCCCCACCCCTAGGGTCTCTTCCCATGCTCAGCGAAACTGTGTGGTGCTCTGTGTGGTCTCCTCCTCACCAGTGCAGCTGGCCAGAGCAGCTTCTGGGATGATGTCCCTGGCCCCTCTGAGCAAGGCGAGGGAAGTGTTGTGTGTTAGCTGGAGAGCTGGAGAGCGGGAAGATGGGCTGGCATGAGCAGAGGGGCTTGGAGACGGGGCCAGCTCAAGGGTACCTGCTGCTCCCAAACAGAAGAGGGGGCTTTCGGGCAAGGACGGGTGGCCGGCTCTACTTACGGACTGGCTGCGTCTTGAACTCGGAGGCTGCGCTAATCTCGCCCAGTCCCTTGCCGTTGAGGGCTGCCAGCCGGACTGCATAGGTTGTTTCGGGCTTCAGGCCCATGATAGTGACAATGCCCTCCAGGTTGGCTGTGGGGAGAATGGGAGATGGGTTATGAGAGCTCAAAAGCATCCTGGGAAAATGGCACGGCAGAAAACGATATGGCACATCCTCATAGAATGAAACAGACCCATGGTTTGATCCATCCGATTTACTTGAGGGCACTGTCACAGAATTGAAAGTGGGATTCAAACAGATTCCGCACACCCATGTTCACAGAACTAATATTCCATGGTAGCCCACAGGGAGAAGCAGCCCAAATAACCAAACAGCTGGCTATTTTCCAAGACACAGGAGGTGCATATTCTAAAACAGAAGTGTTAGCCTCTTGGAGTAACCTACAGACATTAACAGGGGCACAACTAGACTAAGTCAGTGTGGTTAGGGCCCAGATGGTGTCATCTACTTCAGCCTCTAGAGGACAAGAAAGGGGACCAAAACTAAATTAAGAACTAGGACTAGCAGATGTTAATGCTCTGGTGAATGGGTGAGTGTGGCGGAGACAACAGTGGAATATTACTCAACCTTTTTAGGATGCGATTCCGACACATGCTACAAGATGGGTAAACCTTGAGGATATTATGCTAACGAAATATCCAGACACAAAAGGATAAATGTTGTATGATTTCATTTATATGAGACATTTACATCAACCATGAAAGTAAAATGGGGGTCAGAGGAAGGTGAGGGAATGAGGAGCAGGTGTTGAATGGGTAAACAGTTTCAGTTTAGGGGAACAGAAACATTCTGGAGACAGATGGGGTGATGTCTGTGACTTAATGCTACTGAACTGTACACTTAAAAAACAGTTAAACGATGGTTGGCCAAATAGTTCAGTGGATAAAAGCTCCTGCATGCAGGTGCAGGGGCCAGGGATTCGATCCCTGGGCCTCCCGTGCTGGCCCTGCCCAAGGGATTTGCTGAGATGGCAATTGAGACTGGGCATGGTGGTAGTGTGTGCCCGTAATCCCAGCTCTTGAGAGGCTGTAAACAGGTGGATCACTAGGAGTTGGATCTAATACTGAGACCCTGAACACCCTGTAGACCCCTAAAATATAAAAAAACCAAAACAAAAAGTTAAACGAAAAGTAAACTTCATGGTTTATACATTGCCATGGTAAAAACAGAATCCTCCAAAGTAAAAATTGATCTTGAAAAAAAAAAAACCCCTCTAAAATTGATCCAAAAATAAAAAAGCTTGGCATAGACTGTAACGGGGGACCGACCAGTCTGCCCCCAAGTCAGTCGCGTGACATTTCAGAAGGAAGGTGGGGAAGCAAAGGGTTCTTTTCCTTTTGTTCCGGTCTTGGTCCCACTGTCACTCCTCCCTGTGTCCCTCCCACTGAGGGCATGTGGTGCTCAGGTAACCTGTGTGGGGCCTTATTTCAGAGCGGCTGCAGTGCCAGTGTCCCCATTCCATCCCAGTTCTCAACCAGGCTAAGATGAAAAATTTCTGCAGAAATTCAACATAGTTCCCCAAGTTACTGCAATCAAACCCCAAAGGTGAAGTAGACATAAATATATCCCATCCTCAGATGCTCTGAGCTCAGATCTCAACATTGCAGGGATCCATCAGCCAGTTTCTTAAGCTTTAGCTTGCAATGGTATTTTAGGACTGATTTCTGTCACAATTAAAGGACAGTCCTTGGGGACGGACACCTATGCAAGGATGGTCAGGGTCAGTAGAGACCTTGGGACACAGTTAACCAGCAGGACAGTGGGGGTCCCCTGCACTCAATCTGCCTATGCTTAGCACTGAAGCAGAGCACCTGCCTGGCACAGAGTTGAGGTGGCTCCAGTTTTCCTGGCAGTAAAGTTGAAAACAAAGCTCAAAGGCTCTAGAGTGCAGAAGGCCAGCTCCCAAGAAGACGTGACTGTAACGTAATTCTGCAGGGACAGTTTTCCTAATGCTGTAGGAATGCAGGTGGCATGGTAGGTGGAGACACCGGTGTGCTCCGGTAGGTGGGAGTAGTGTGGTGCAGGCTCACATGGGCTACCAGGGTTGGATGAACCCTGGGAGTGAGAGCGTGCACACTGACATGCGCCGTGCCCATGGCCCATAGGTGGCGCTTTCTTCCAGACCCACCTTCTTTGGCATCATACCACTTGAAATGCCACACTTCTTCACCCAGTGCTCTCCATTCGGCCTTGTATTTGAGGATAGGCACTCCACCTGTGGCCTCTGGCTCATCAAACTGCACCTGGGCTGTGCTGGAGTAGGGCTCCACCTGGTCGATGGACGGTGAAGACGGGGTGTCTGGGGAAGGACATGTATGGAGACCCAGGTGAGCTGGGCTCGGTCCAGACCTCAGCTTCCCATGTTAATGCCGTCTCTCAATTCTACTTACTCTTAGGAATCCTGTCGCCTGTATTCTATCCTCGCGGCCCACCCTGGTTCTTTCCCAACCCAGCCCACACCCTCCTCCTACCGCCAGTGCTGCTTGCTTCCTGACCCTTGGGTCTCCTTTTCAATATCCTGGTTACCCAGAATACATAGGGTGGGCTGACAAGGGGGAGGGGGGTAGAAATCACCACGAGGGGCTCTCACCTGCTTGCACAAGGATGAATTCCAAGGACTCCTGCCCGATGCGGTTCACTGCAGTACAGTTGTAGTTTCCAAAGTCATTTTCAGAGTCTGGGGTCACCTTTGGAAGGAAGGAGCTTTTGGGTGACAAGTGTCCCACATGATGGAGGGCCACAGATTCAGAACCTTATAGACTTGACTAAATTAGGGAAGAACAGAGCTGGTACAACACCAACTACTGACTTCAACTCAGTCTTAAATGAGAGCAAGCAGCCCCATGGCTTCTAGACTATTCTACTTCCCCATCCCCGAGCAGCCTCCTGAAGATTGGTGCGGCCCAGAGACGTGATGTGGGTGCAGCTGTTTCTTCTCCAGCCAATGGCTACCCGGTTCAGGGAAGCAGGAGAGAAGATGTAAGCACCCTTCAGAAGCCTACCCATTGCCAAATGGCTTTCTCCACTCTAACCTACCTCCAGATAGCTGGCAGAGTGGGTGTTGTAGATCTTGATGTTGCTGTAGTTGGAGCTTGGCAGCAACTGACCATCTCGGAACCAGGAGATGGTAGCACTTGGATAGGCAAATACCTCACAGGTGATGTTGACCTGGTTCCCTTCCCAAGTGTAGACAGCCACAGGCCCCTGGAGCTTGGGGGCATCTGCAATGAGTAACAACGGATGCGATGACCATCAGGATGACCACCGCCCTCTCAGAGCCACCACATCCTTTCTCCTAGCACTAGGATGACTGACGTATTGCAAAGCAAAACTAGTGCCGGGTCAGGCCGTTGCCGTGTTCCCGCGCACAGGTGCGGCCCTGGAAGACTCGGAGCACGGAAGACTTACAAACTGTCAGAGGATGGTGTGTGGGGATTGATTGGGGAACATAGCTCTGCAATGGTGTTGTTCTCATTCCCTCTGTCACAGGGAAGGTGACAAAGCTCCCAGGGGGGCAGCTCATGCCCTGGTTGCCGTTTTCCTCTCTCCTTCTAACCCATCCTGCCCCGCCCCCCCCCCAGCCCCTGTGGTCTTTCGCCAATGCCTCCTCACATTGCACTTCAAGGTACATGGCCTGCGAGTCCTGGCCGATGGTGTTGCTGGCTGTGCAGATGTACTCTCCTGCATCTGTGTACTGGACGCTTTTCAGGGTCAGGGATGACACGCGGGCGTGGCTACGTACCACCATGTGCCCATCCAGGGTCTGCCAGGAGAAAAGGGAGGGTGTCATGGCCTGAGGCAAGGTAGGGGCCGCAGCAGCTATAGTAGGGTGGGGCTAGAGACTAGGCCACCACTCATCTGACCCCAGCCTCACATCCTGTCCCCTCTCTGTGCCAAGTCTCATTTTGCACATTGTCTAATAAGGGAGGCTCAGAGAGCACCAGGGAAACTTGGGTGTATCCAAAACAGAAACTGGGGCTCAGGCAGGACAAATGGCCTGCGCTCTGTGTTTAAACTGGTCTGGAGCAAGGACAGGTTGGGTATCTCAAGACTACTTTTTTTTTTTTTTTTTTTTTTCCTGAGTGTATAAAATGGAAGTAAAAGTACTCTGTAGAGCCTCCAGAAGCAATATTCCTGTCTCATAAGATTCTGGGAAACTCGGACTCCCGCCTTTTCCCTCCAGTCTTCCCCTTCCAATTCCATGGTGCATGCATGTATATGAGAAAGAACACGCACAGTGTAAGAAACGTTGAAATTTTTCTTTTTTTTTTGTTTTCTGTCGATGCCTTTCTTTCCTGAATGCTTATGAGTAAAACAATTCCACTACAAAAAACCTAAGCAACTTTAGTGTCAGGAGCTGGTAAACTAAAAGTGAGGGTATCAGGGCCTCTCTGCAGGGGCAGTGTATGGATCTTGGATCCTCAACACCAACCACCATCTCCATTTCTTAATTGTTGATACTGCTATAGGCCTCCCAAAGCCCTGGAATTATAATGATTGGTCCAAAGAGAATGAGCACATGACCCTTGGGCAGTGGGTGCTAAGACATTTCCCTCTTGACATTCTAGGAGAAACAGTTGCCACCCCCAGGAAAGTCTAGCCATGAGGCCCAAGTCCAGAACCCTGAGCAAGGGTTCTCTATATGGTGCTCTACAGAGATGGATGGGAGGTCACTCTGCATTGGCCATGTCTTGTGGTCTCCGGCTTTGGAGAAGGAGGAGAAATGCAAGGTCACCCATGTCCTTTGGAAGCGCTGCCTTAGAAGCCTGAAGCCAGAAATATAATGTCCTACAGCAGAGGGTTTGGTAGACCCAGAAATAAGGGAGCACCAGTCTTTTGCAGCCATCTCAGCAGAACTATCACCGTAACCCCCTCTCACCATCACCCTTCTCTTAAGAGGAAGGACTGAGTGAAATTATTACTGTCTGCTGTAGTGAGTAACTCTACCCTTGAGATGAAGGCCCTGGTGTTTCCACTTGACCTGTGTGTTTCTGGGAGGCTGGCTACCCAAGAGCCTACATCCTAGGATGGCATGCGCTAACCAAAGATGCCCGCAGACAGGTGTGGGGCACTTCCCTAGATTGGCATATCCAGCCTGCTCGAAATACTCAATTCTTGGATGCTCTTTTTGTAGCTGACAGTGGTGTGCCGCTCATCCTAGTGGCTATTTTCACATGCAAAGCTCAAATCTTTACTCATGAATCTGTATTTGGACCATCAAGAGAGCGTGAAGCCATTCCTGCAGGCCCAACCTGCTTACACTACAATTTGCTCAATACACAGCAGGACTGAAGGCAGAGGGGATGCAAGGTCCACACCTGGCCTTTCTAATCCTAAGGGATGCCACCTATCGGATAAGCTACTATTCTTTGTGATCTGGAATTATTTGTCCTGGAGCTGCCCGTATCATAATTCTTGGGAAGCCATGAGAACATTTACATAGGGAGGAGAAGCAAATGAAGTCACACAAGTTAAGAGTGGATATGAACAAGAATAAGGCAGAGCCGGGGCAGAGTCTGCTCAGAATAATCCAGAAAGGGGCGGGAGAACAATGAGGTCAGGGCCAGCCCTACTCTGTTTTTCCCACCCCATCTCTCTTCCTAAGTTTCTCTATGTGGCAATTTCCCTCACCTAATGATGTCAACAGAGCAGTAGGCAGTCCTCTAAAGAGGATTCTCATTTTGCAGTGGCTCACTTCAGGTTTGATGATGGGATTATTTAGCAGATGCCAAGCTTTTCTTCTGAGGATAAATGGCTCAGTGCATCTGGACTATGTCCCCTTCAAATGCCTTATTGAGGCATAGAGGCAAAGTCAAGGCATGTCATCCCCTAGACCAGCTCTTACACTGCCCATCCAGCCTCCCCTAGGGACGCAGACAAGCTCTGGGCAAGAGGGAAGACACTGTTAAGACAGGAAGACCTTTATTCTTTTTTTTAGAATCAAAACATCAAAAACCTATGAAGGGCAATGGTAATTATTCTTCTCATCGAAATACTTTTTTGTTTCCCTCTTCCAGGTAAAACGTGCTGAGGCCTTCTAGAGCTTACAGAATGAAACCTGCCATAGCACGGGCCTTTTGCACTCATCTGGGTTTAGGATTTTGATCTGTGAATGAGTCAAATAAGAGAGAGTGGAACTTCTGAGCCCCGTGGGCTGCATTCACTTGAAAGTCAATTATGTCCAAAGTGTGGCATTCAAGATAAAGACACTTCAGGAAAATGGAGTGATGTGTCTGCTTTCCTGGGAGTAAACCTATTATTTCCACCTATAGTAATAAGTCTCTTAACATCTCCTTAATGCTCCCTGATAAATCTCAGGTCCTTCTCTAGCCAAGTCTAGACCGGAATGACAGGCAGAATGTACAAGGCAGAGCAGAATAAGATCTGTCGCTGCAGAAGGCTGGCTGATAATTAACCTTTCTTGCCTCCTTTCCCCAGTCCCAATGCCTCTATGTCTTTGGGACACTAAGATATCCAACCTGTGGCAGCACTGTGGAGTTCCTGAGCTGTACGAGGGAGGCGTTTCAGTGAGGACATACACTGAACAGTATCTCTCTACTACATTGGGAAGGAATGTTATAAAGACAGCTTATGAAGAACAAACTTGAGGAGGACAGCAGGCAGCATGCCAATGTGCAGAAACTAACATCTGTGCCCAGGGAGAGGTGGTCAACTTTTAAATATTAAGCAGCATGAACTATGCATACTATGACCTGAACACCTGAGTTATGTGTTGTAAATAGTTATTATTTCCAAAAGACTAAAATAATACATTTGCAGAATTAAAATACAGAATCTATATGATCTTCTGTGTTTATAATAGCTAAGCTTCAGAGAGAGAAAGAGAGAGAGAGAGAGAGGCTATTCAACAAAAATGTTTATGTATTAGATGGATGTTGAACTCCATCTAACATAAGATAGATTTTGTTATTTGTTACTTAATCACAAAGATCAGGTACAAAATGATGGGCTGACCACTCACAGGGTCTTGGAACATAGCAATTAAAGACTAAAGCTCAATGTTTAGCTTTAGCTTTCAAATTAAGTCCCACACTACTTGACCTGAAGCAAGTAGACAGAAAAATTTCAAAGGTTAAATGCTACTGACTTTACAAAACATAAGCCCATTTTGTACCAGATCACTCCACTCTCGTATATTTAAGGCTCTATAGAAGTAACAGGTATGTTTAGCAGTTTGAGAAAACTACAAGAGATGTCACTTGTGTAGCTTTGGAGATGAAATGTGATGTGACAGTTTACCAAGACCAATCATTATGAAATACGTGAGCAACAAGATGAGTTGAGCTGGAAAGGAAAGGGCCGAGCGGGTTGTAGACCACGAACTCTGTGACTTTATCTTCACAAGCCATAGCCAGCATAGGAGAGTTAAAGAAAAAATTGTGTCCTTTCAAATGCTTGGACTGGGAATTGGGGCAATTTATTTCTATCAATATAATTACCTGGATGTGATTTTACCAGCACCAGCAAGAGAATAAGATCCAGTTTTAGGAAATAATAAGGATTTGTTCATCCATTCCCAACACAGCTTGCGTGCTCATCCTACAATGGCACTATTGCTAAAGCCACGTCTACCGCTATTGACCTATTCTTTAATCCAGCTAAAATACTAATTAGTTTAGCGTGTCTGGTTATTACACTGTGAGGATGAGTTAAACTTTAATGCTTTCAAAACTAAAGACTGGCTAGTGGTCAGGTAAGCTATACCTCTTGCTTCTCTGGTCGAGTCCACGAAGCCTGGAGAGAACAAGATATAAAACACAACAAGAAAGCAGTAAAATTTTACAACATGTTGCTTTAGAGAATTGATGTATCATACTGCATTCCGTGCACATGCAGCTTCTTTCTAATTTAGGACTTTTTCTAAGGCCCACTTTCAAAGGTGTGTTTATGACCCAATTTAATTTAGGATTTAGATTATATTCAGCTTCCTCCCCCCTTATGCACATTAAAATGTATAATCCAATGGTAAATCCATACCTAACGTTGGGCAGACATATCTGCAAATACTAGCAGCGTATTGGACTGGACTGCTCTTGTTGCAAAGCCTTTTAAATATTCCTTGTAGTAGTTGGTGACACTAGTAGTTTTATCCACACAATCTAAACACACTTGAAGCGATCTCCTTCTCTGGGTTTTATCAGACAGATTATCACAGATATACTAATGCCATTTTATGCTCATGCATTTTATAATTATTCACATGCATTCTATTGAAAATAAAAAAATTACTAAAAAATAGAGAAGGAACAAAGCAAGAGGTGGAGAAGTATATCGAACATGAGAAATATGAAGTCTTTGAGATTATGGACAGCAAGCTTCGGGGCTACCAAATGCTTAGTGGTATGGTACAGTTCCAGTCCATAAAGGCAGGGAATGCCCAGATGGCATCTGGGCTAAAGCAGGAAACATGCTCATGTAAGGTGGCGTGTCCATGGGAGAAGGACCACTGGTGGACATCATACAGCTTTGGGGAATTTCTACCCCACATGTAAGGGTTTTGATTTAGCTGGCATTTGAGCATCCTCTCTGTTTTTATACAGGGGATCAAAGACATCATAGTCACATTGTATTTTTCCATTGTCTGCCTGATTGTCCCTGATAGTCAGATGGAAAAAGGCTAGAAAAGATTCAGAAACATAGCGATGCAATTCAGGGAATGCACAAGAGTTAGCAAACAGTAAGAGTCCACTGAAGCAAGGAGCTGTTGTGCGGAATGAGGATGGAAACATGGGATTCTATCACATGGTATTGGAATGAGGAAATGAATGAGAACAGAGGGTCATGCATAGGCCAGAGGGGCAGTGGGCCAGGCAACAGGATCAAATGTAATTGCCAATTCCACAGCACCGCAAAGGCTGTTTGTCACATGCCAGGGCTACATGAATCAAGAATTTTAAGGGGCTTCTCCTAGAAGGTTTTCGCTTTCAAATCTGATTCTTCTGTGTCTTTCTTGAGTCACTATGCTTCCAAAGCTTTGAGAATCAGTAGATGCTGGTTAAGATGATCTGCTATGAAAATGTACATGTTTATGAAATAAATTAGGGCATTCTTAGTGCGCTCCAAAACTGTTAGTTGTAGGTTGTTCTAATATTCATGTTTTATTGTTTTACATGCAAGTCTTCAAGCATGTGCACATATATTAAAAGCAAGGCCTCCCTGCATGTGTCTGAATGATTCCCTGTGATAGATTTGCCCTAGATAAACCAGGTTCTGATCAGTCACTGTAGCCACTTTTCCAGTGCTTCGTCCACTGGATAATGGGCTTGTCCTGAGTGACAAATTCTTTCTGGTGAAAAGAAAGCTCCACTTTCCCCCAAAACCAGAATTTCAAAAGTACTCTCTTATTTGTTTGATTCTGTGTCAGTCAAAGGTTCAAGAGTTGCAAGATTTTTTCTTTTTTCCTACCTACTAAGTTTTCTAATCTCAAGCCTTTAACTCACTCTTTTCTCTCAATCATTAAGGCTTCATGTGACTTTGTTTGTAGTCATCTTAAAGGCACAGAGGTGTTCCAATAAGCAAATGATGGATTATTTTTCTTTCTGCTAGGGATTGAGTGTGCAAATCATCATTTTTGGGTCTCGTTCAATATGCAAATGGTGCCTGGAATTTAGCAACACGCACTCAAACACCTGGCAATGTTTAAGATGAATCCGTGTAGGATGAGTGATGAGATGATGCAGATGTGGAAACTTCCCGAAGTACCACAAGACCGTCATACACATGATCACACTGACCCAGTGGGAGGCTCAAAATGTTTGGTGAAGATAACGGCAAGGGCTAAGCAATGGCTCAACATCTGGAAAACACCTTAATAACCTCACGGATCCAAACTATCAGACTTAGCTTCTTACCAATTGAAGAACTAAACCAGCTCAAGGAGCAAGTTAATGATTACTTTCAAGCTGGTAATTAGACTCAATCCAGCATCAGTCCAGACTCAGGATAGGGATGACAGTCATACTCTGTACACTGGTTTTTCTCTTCTTTTTTTTCTTTCTCTTCCCTTCCTTCTTTTTTAAAATGCAGAACACTGATAATCTATTAGAAAATCTCTATATGTCTATGGCTAAAAGTCTATCCTCCCTTTCCCATAAGGGGTAGACTAGTAGACTATCAGACTTCAGAAAGACACAAAAGGCAAAACTATTTTAATTCCCTTAAATTTTAACTAACTTCATTAAAAGGATCATTGAACTTTCCATTAAAATCCTCAGAATCATGAGGAGTTTCAGGACACTGCGGTATCTGGTACTGCATCTTCTGAGTCACCAACCCAGCAGGAAGCCACGAGGTGGGCTCTAAATGTCACCTTGCCCCAGACCACATCTTTATCAGTGACTTGAGCCAAGACATTTCAAATAAGTGCTCGACAAGGTTGGAAACAACAGTTGATATAAATGTTAGATGACAATTACATTGGGAAGACTACTGAATTACTTGTCGTTGGACTTCATGTTTCTGGGGGCCGTCACCATGTCCTCTGTCTCTATCTTTATCTGATCTATCTATCTATCTATCCATCCATCCATCCATCCATCCATCCATCTATCTATCTATCTATCTATCTATCTATCTATCTATCTATCTATCTATCTATGTTGGGGCCCCACAAGGGCAGAAATGCCCTGACTCGTAGACTACTAAAGACCATTCTAATGAAGCCCATTTAATGAGCCTGATACAGGATAAAACAGTTGTCTTCCAGCCAAGAGAGTCGCACTTTTTGTAACAATTAGAGGTGCATTTTGGTATTTAAGGAGCTAAGCACCCTGCAATACATAGGACAGCCCCAGTGAAGAAAGATTCTTCCCAAATTGCCACAGTGATCTGGTTGAGGAACACTGGGCTACAACCATCAAAATACATTTTTTTAAACAGAAATAAATATAAATTCTGCATTGTTGGTTAAAGCAATCAATTGTGTGGGAAGACGATAGGGGATATGTGGCTTAAAGGCAGTTCACATAAAGAAGCCCTGTACATTTTAGTTGTCCACAAGCTCAATACGAAGCAGCAGAATGAGGGCATCCTTCAAGGGCTAATGCAACTTTAACTCCATGATGGTTAAAGCTGAGGAAGGCAGCAACCTTTTTGAAGTGCATGGGAAATGCTCTGAGCACAGTTCCAGGTTAGAGGAGCACTAGTGAATGGCACCTGTGGAGCACAGGACAGCGAGAAGGATAAGGGATGTGGAAACCTGGACACAGCCACAGGGACAATGGCTGGGTGTGGCAAGTGCTAAAGGCTAGACTGAGCGAAGAAAAACAGGAGAGCTTCTTGGGCGTCCCTCGGATAAAGGACTAAGGGGCAGAGGCGGAAGGCACTCGGAAAAGAAAGGAGTAGGAAAGCAGCCCTTGCGGATCACCATATCAGCAACTCTACCACAGAGGGACAGAGGGGCCTCAGCGGTCAGAGAGGGACCACGTGACTTCCTAGCACAGATTCTAGAGAAGGGAGCCAGGCAAAGCTAGACAGTCATACTAGGTGCCTTCTAGCCTCCTGTGATTCTACTATTTCATGGCACCTAAACCTCAGGAAGTTTCTTTACCAATTTGCTAGAACCTGATTAGCCTATCATCCTAATTTAAAGAATTAAATTGTTTTCTTTCACGTGTGTAATTCAACAATGCTAATACTCTCAAAGCTTAATTTTATGCAACACCTCTTTAGTGGGAAGAGGACACGAGGAGAGGTGAGTGAAGTTCGTTTTCTGGGATCCAAACTGCTCATAGATAGCTTGCATTTGTCTCTTAATTATTAATTATCTACTTGACAACATGGGCAGCATGCTTCCCGGATGTCAGTGCTGAACAGAAATGGCAAATTTTGTTATACAGGATTTCATTTAGGCAAATTGTGTTAATCTGCCTACCACATCTAGAGCTCATCTGGAGGACTTGTTCTAACATTCACTGACTCATGCTCCAATAACGTCATTTCAAGTAGATCTGCAGATAGTCTAGAGCAAAACAAACAGCATTATGATCTCGCTGGGCTTCAATAATCGTCAGTTTAAAATGGATGATATATACTGAAAACTGAGAGTGCGAAGAGTCAGCCCCTGCTCATACCAAAAGGTATCTCCTTTTTGGAAACCTTTAGTCTCTTTCTTTACTAAGTAGGAGTATTTATTCTCATTCTAAAAGATGAAATCATAGGTAGAGGCCAGAAATGTCAGCCTATTAAAGAATCTGAGGCAGGCACAAATCTTAGTAATCTTTCTGTCGAGCTATTCCTAGAAAAAAAAAAAAAAAAATGAGAGCAGCATTCATCTATGATAGGTATTTCTGTCCTTCACTGTAGGTCAACGGTGTGCCCTGGGTCACTCTGGACAAAGTTACTTTTAAGTCTAATGTAGAAAGGCCTGCCAAGCAGCGGCCCTGTGGATTAAGCCCTGAAATGTGCATTCGATCCATGGAACACACAATGGGAGCTGAAGTCTTAGCCAAAGGTTTATCTCCATTGCTGATAAAAGAAACTACCCAAATAAACACCACATTTATTAATTCAGCTGGTTTTTGCATATCAGACAGCATATGTGTTTCAAAAATATTTAGCAGTTCCTCAGCTGAGTTTTTATGAGGTTGAATTTAAATCTGGGTGTAAAACTTGCAAAAAAAAAAAAAAAAAAATGAGTTCTCTAGAACAGCAATGTCTGCTCCTTTTGATTTAGCTCTATTTTCTATTAGCGGGAAAGAAATCCATTCCTCAAATGCAAATTCCAAATTTAGCTCCAGTATTATTTCACACTGCCCTTTTTTGGCTTTGAGTTTATCCTTTCCAGGGATTTCCTTTAAGCACGCATAAGAGTGAAGATCTATTATTTCTGACATTTTGGTCAATAAGCAATCCATTATAAATGTTGTTTAAGGCTAAGGCCATTACTCCAGAATAGGTAACAAAGCGCTAGCTAACTAAATGAAACCCATCACTACAGGACAGAGATGTGACTGGAGAAGTGCCATCAGAGGACTTATTTTTTTATTTTTATTTTTTAATTTTTTATTTTTTTTTGTCTTTTTGAGACAGGGTCTCTGCTATGCAGTTGAGGCTGGCCTTGAGCTCACTTTTGTAGCCCAGGCTGGTCTCGAACTCGCACCAATCCTCCTGCCTCAGCCTCCCAAGTGCTGGGAATACAGGCGTGAGCCACCACACCCGGCCCATCAGAGGATTTAAAGCTGCCTTAAAACAAAGCTTTTTCCTTTTTCTGTTTTTAACTCAGTCAGTACACAGGACTGCCCGATGGGGGGGTTCGCTCAATTTTTATACATTGTCAGCTACAATGACAGCTTTCTGGTGGCCTATAAATTTACATATTTGAAAGATAAATCTTTTTGGTGATTTTAATTTGTCTGGAAGGTTCCTACAATTTTCTGAAACCCTCTGTGAATTCACTGCAAAACCCAGGTGTAATCATCATCATTTAGAAACTGCTAATTATTTTTGCCTTTAGAACAAAATGAAATTCAAATATGATCAAAGATACAGGCAGACACAAAGGCAACCAAGCTTTTGTGCATGTAGTGCATACACAGCATGAGTATACGGAAGGCGAGGGGAAGCATTCCGAGGCGCGTCTGGATCCCTGCTCTTTTGGGGCGACATTTCTCAGGCTATTCCTGGGATAATGCGGCGTCGCCCAGCGCACCAGGACCTGGCTTCTTTTTCCTCACAGCTCCATAACCCTGGGTGGGAAGATCCCTCTCACCTCCGTCCCAGAACACTGACTTGACCACACCCATGCCCATCACTTCCCTGCCAATTTCCACAAGGAATTGGGCCTGCTCCAGTGCAGAGCACCAGGTTCAGGCAGGCTGGGGGTGGTGCTGGTGGTGGTGGGGAGGCTGCAGGACCTGGCTGCAGCCTCTGGTGACCACATCCCCCCTTCTGGCTCGGCAAACAGAGCTAACTGGGCTTGGGGTGGATTCAGTGTGCCCTGAATCTGTTTTCCATGGCCCCTGAGACTCTTGGGTGACTTTATACCTTTTCTTCGCTGCTGATGTTTCGGGTGGACGTTCTCCAGGTGATGGAGGGAATGGGGTCTCCTGAGGCTTCGCAGGTGAGGGTGACCTGCTCCTCCAGCTCCATGGCGGTCTGATTTTCGACATATGTGATTTTGGGTTTTGCTGAAAAGACAAAAGGTTCTTATGAGTTTATCCGATGACTGTGTAGCGCGCTGGGTTGAAGTGATGCCGTACGCCCATTCAACTAAGGTTATCACCTAATCAGGGCAAGGCCCTAGTTTGGGTGTTTTAGGGGACCCAGAGGATAGTTTGATGAAGTAGGCCTACATAACATGGAAATCCAGTACCAAAAATTTATCTACAGAGTACGAGTGTAAGGGCAATGCAGACAGAAAGTGAGACACAAAGAGTGTGCCTTGGGTCTGAGCCTTCCTCAAAACACAGCTTGAGGCAAGGCCACAAAATTCTTAGCAATCACAACTCTGTGGTGGAAACAGAACCATTCTTCACTAATAAAAGCAAGGAAACCATCATGTAAAGAGGTGTAACACGGTGGCAATTTTATCCGCGGGCCAGTAGGGCCCATGGACGGGCCATGCTCAACCACAGCAATGGAATCATCATCTCTATCTCAAGAAGGTGAGCCTTGGAAGAGTTCAGGATCATTCACAATGGGAAAAACCTGGAGGAAGGGAAACGAGTTGGAAAACTCTGGCCAGGACCCAGATGTGTGCTAACACTGAGTCCTGGGTAGGAACAGAGCAAAAGGGCACCGCGGGAGGAGTGGGAGGAGGAAAGAGGGTCGAGCATGTATGTGGACGGGGGGAGGGCAGAGAGGGATGGGAAGAGGGGCGAGAAGTTCATGTCCCCAATGGCTCGAGATAAGGAATTAGCATGAACTGAAATGAGCTATCGGGGTAGAACTGGGTCGGGGCTGTGGGGCGGGCTGAGGGTGGGAGGAGACGGGTGGGGAGGAGTTCATTTTCCAAATGTTTCGGGTAATGCAAGAAACACAAGCGCTCCAAAGCTGAGCACAATGTTAAAACATTAGCGAAAATTGAATTTGCCCAATTTAAAACAATTATATACTCTGAAATTGCTGAACCTTCCTTAGAAAGGATAACACTGCACGAATGTAACTTATTTCACTAATGGGGAAAAAAAGTAGGCTAGGCTAGAGAGATACACCAACAAAGAACCAGAAGCATGGATAATTTTTGAAATAACTCTCTTCTCTTTATGATCAAGTCCATATACTAACTGCAATAAGCTAATAAAGTACTCCCTGTGTAGCTAATGTCCTGTTGAATTCTTTGCTACTGTTTTTGCAAACAGAAAACAATGGCAGACCCATAGTGTTTTTGGATAGCATGTATCTGCTTCTACATAAAGTCACCTAGATATTTTAAATGTTCCCCTAAAGGTAATTGGTACCAGCAGCTCGCTCAGTAAACCCTTCCTTAATGCTGGGTGTGTAAGTACTTCCTGATCCCTTGTGCACAGATGGGCTCAAGTTTGGGTTGATGGAATCCATGTGAATGTGGCTTCCTGTGGAAGGTTTCAGGTCTAAGCTGATCAACATGACTTTTCGGACCATAATTTGTATTGGGTGGAGGAAGTGCTGACTCCCATTACATCTTAGGGGGTACAATAAAAGAGGCAGCGTAAGTAAGTGCAAGAAATAAAAAGGCGGACAAGAGTAAAAGTCAAATCCATGTTGTCAAACGCACAGGATGAAAAGTAAAAGAGAAACACAAAACACAACTGTTCACTAACTGGAACAGTCGTTTTGAGGCCTGGAGACAATCTCAGGACGCTTGAATTCCTGGCCTCTAGAAACTTACGTGCTAAGATGCAGTGTTTACTGACCCTCTCCTGACCCACAGCTCGAGGCTCTGGAGGTTAACCAAAGATAGACGAGGGTCAGGTGACCTCGTACTATGTGCAAATCCTTAGAAAAAGGTGCACTATCCTCTCACCAAAGCAGTATGACCAAAGGCTCATTTCGTGCTGTTGGAGAAAGGCCAGCTTCTCACTGATGACGTCATCCTCTCTCACTGACATCCACATTAGCTCAAGGTTAGAAGATCATGTGAATTGCTTCTCATGAATTTTAGCTTTGGCTAAAATAAAGTGTAGAATATTGTTGAAGCAAGATGGATGTGTTCTGAAAAATTATGCTGGGACAAAGCGAAGAATACAGACTGATGAAGGCCACACTAAATATACACCAAGTTCCTTCCCTATGCCTTCCAGCATGGAGTAGTCTCTCTCCAGGTATTATCCTCCAGTGGGTCGTTGCTCCATCCTCGGCAGCCTCTAAAGTGGGCTCTTGGTTTCTGCATCCCTCTCGTGGTGTTCACCTGCCTCCGTGAGCCCCTGTGCTCCAACATTCTCACTGCATTTCTCCTCTAGACCCTCAGGGAATACTGCCATCCTGCCACTTTCACAAGCATGTCCATGGCTCTGCAGTCTGCCACCATGATCCAGTCTTTTCCAGGAAATGGTGACCCTGGCCCAAGGGAGCCAGGGGGCCCCTGCTTGATGGAACAGTGAGGCTGGGGCAGATCAGTGGAGGACATGACCAGGTACACCTTCCTCCAGGCCTGGCTGGTCCTCTCTGTCCTCTGTAAAGGCAACTCTACTCCAAGGGGCTGGCTAAGCAAGGCTTCTGCCCCCTGCCAGGCAAACTTTCCTCACCCGTGGCAGTAAGAGGCTCCAAGAGCATTAGCATGAGTGCGATAATCCACAGAGACAAGAATACCTTGGAAGGGCTCAGGGGGAGAGAAGCAATGAAATGCACCACCAATTTCAAAGGAAAGTACAATGCAATTACCTAGCGAAGGAGCTCCCTAGCTGGTAACTAGGGCAATGCATGCAAAATAGGTCCTTAGCAGAAGCTGCTGCCACTAGGCCAGAGTGCTACAGCCTCTAATTAATTATGTCCTTTAGGCACCGAGTGTCACCGCCTCTTGAAGCCTCAAGAGCTGCGAGCTCTCTTCTTACTCTCTGAACTGCAGATTTCTTCCTCTTCCACCACACTGGACTCTGCTGCTCTTGCGGAGCCTGCTTACTTATCCCTGGAGATGGTGGTCCAGGGCTGGCCCCCTTCATCTCATTGTCCGACCCCGTATGAGTCTCCTTAACCAGCAGGGGAGGTGAAGAGAAGAGAAAGGAGGTGAAGGAGACAGAGGGAAGCCGCACCTAAGGCACAGTTATCTCAGAGGGATTGCAGGACCTCTCCTGGAAATGAGATGGTGCACTGTCACGCTGGACTTGGCATAGCCCCTGTGAAGCTCCAGTTTCCTCCCCTGCCTCCCTGGGAGCCCAGCTACCTCTCCTCTGGTTGTTGCACTCTGCTGCCTCACACATGCACCACTCCAGCTGCAGTCTTGGGTTGCTATGGGGAGTGCAATCAGTGTGTGTGTGTGTGTGCATGTATGTGGCTGTGGGCACAGAGCATGGGTGGAAGATGGGAGGGCAAGTCCTGTCCCACTCTCCCTGCTTCGCCACTCCGACTGTGGACACTCAGCTCTGTTCTCCTTATTCTGCCCCAGACCCCAGGCTCCTCAGCACCTTCTCTGCCTGAGGCAAGCGCCTTGAGCTGAACGTGATGCATGGAGGATCCACGGGAAGCACAGTGATAAACTGAAGGTGCTCTGGTCCCTAAGTCACTAGCCACTCCTTAGCAACTCAGACATAGAGTGTCTAGGATTGAACCCTGGTCCCTGCAGGTGCTTTATTCCACTGAGCTATCTGCCTGGCCCTATTACTAGAATTCTTGTAGTTGTATCTTTTTCTGTTTCTCAGGGACAGAGGGCATCTAAGGATGGAGGAGAGTGGTGGGTAGAAAGATAAAAAAGAAGATAAAGGATTAAGATGTGATTTATATGTAGCCCCCCACACACACACACATGGTGAATACACTCCTTACTGAAAACGTGTACTAATAAAAATAAAGAGATTTTGAAACATGCTACTCATCTCCGTAGTGCCGATGTCCTATATCAATGATACTCAGTAAGTGTTTCTTAAATGGAGGAAAGGAATTAGCAGAATAATCTGCCCTTTTTTATAACAGGGAAGAATTTGCTCAGAGTAACTGGGGAGATTAGTGTCAAGTCTACCAAGGGTGCTTTGCATGAAGTTTAGCTTTTATTCTCAAGTGTACTCAGGTGTCTCAAACTGCTAACCTATTTCTGAATCGAGTTGTCCTCAAAGAATGCATAGGATTCATCTGTGATTAGAGGCCGTTTGCATACACTTGAATTTCAACTGCCTGTTCACACACAGCCCTGATCAGGCTAAAAAGGCGGGTTGCCTGGATGGTTCTCAGATGTCCATGCTGACTTCCCGAGAAGGGCGTGCCCAAGGCTGCCCCTCAGACATCTGTACTGGAACTGTACCATCTACAGTATGCAGGCTAATCTGTGCTTTTCAGACAGATAAGTAGAGGGAGTTGAAAGCCACAAGGATGAACAGTGCCTTGCAATAAACTCCTTTTAGAAGGTCAAGTCAAATGCCTTTCCATTCAGAAATGAACGGAGAAGTAGTTCACTGAGTTTAGGATGACACCACGAGCAGTGATGCAGGGACGCCTCCTGGCTAGCTATGACTACTCCATAAAGGCCAGTGAAGGAAGCCAAAGGTGAGGCAGCCCGTTGGTTGGTCACTGCTATTTACCCAGGGCCTCTTATTAGTCTGGTGCTGTTTACAGTGCCAGGAAGAATGCAATTGAAAGCTGAAATTCTGACATCCTGGAGCTTGTGTGAGTGGACATACAAAATAAACAATCCCCTAAACATGTATGCTAATAAAATCAATTCTGGTACTGCTATGTGCATGAAGAAGACACAAGATGGAGATTAGAAGAATTCGCAGAGGTAAGGGAGGCTCAGAATGATGATGAGGGAGCCATGTTACCAGGGCAGGGAAGGCAGCATGCATGGAGGAGAGCTTGCTTTGATGCCTGAATGGTAGTAAGAAGACCACAGCTCAGAGCTGACCTCTGAGTGATATTCTACACAGAAGAACATTTAAGTGCAGTGTCTCTGAGATAGAGAATGAGCTTGTGTCTGAAGAACCCAAAGAAGTACGCATGGTTGGAGAATTTCTAGTGTGGACCAAAGGGAAGGGAAGATGAGGCTGGAGACAGGCAGCAGCCAGCACGTGTCTGGCCATAGCATGGGGACTGGATTTTCTTCTGGTTGCAACAGGACTTGGTAAAAGGCAGTGGGTTTTAGGGCATTCTGGCTACTGGGAGTAGAAGGGACAGAAGACAACCAGGAGTGGGGTAGAACGGGAGATCAGCTGGAAACTTTCAATGTGGAGAGCTTGTGGTAGTGTGGATTGGATTGGGGCTTAGGTGGTGCAGCTGCTAAGAAGAGGTTGCCCCAGGGATGTGCTCCAGGGGGTGTGGATAATCCTTCTGATGGATCCTGAGTGAGAGAACCCCGGGGACCCTTACCAAAGACCTTGAGGTGTATGGAGGCATCCTGCTCGCCAGCCTTGTTCTCAGCAATACAGACGTACTCGGCCTCGTCATTCTTGTCCACTTTCCTGATGGTCAGCTCAGAACTGTCATCACTGAAGATGTACTTCTCATCTTCTTCCTCATTCTCTATCGGTTCCCCATCCCTACAGGGTACACAAACACAGAAGACTATGATTTTGATCCCAGAGTTAAGATGTGTAGTCTTAATTGATTTTCACAAAATGCACACTGAGCCAATATGAATACTTAGTCTTCACAAAAGGGAAAAACACCAAGTTGTACCTCTACAGATACCTTTTATTTCTCTACCCACTCCTCTCACACTGTCCAGGGACTGTAAACTGCCCTCTTGAGGTTGAGATCCCCCAGGCCACTTCTCCCAGAGCTGTCCCCACAAGACTGAAAACGAAAGACTAGTACAATGCATAAAGTAAGGGAATCTTACAGAAAAGAATTCATTGTTCATACAGAATTGACATTTACAAGAAGTCCAGACCCATGGCACTGAAACGCCGGCATGAAGAACACCCTACTGGGCCCTACTAGGCCCCTTCTTCTCTAGCCCGTGACACAAGGCACCAGCCAGTTTCTTACTTTGTCCAGCTCATGGTGGGTTCTGGGAAGCCATCTGCATCACACACCAGGGTGACAGACTGGCCCAGGTTGGCGGTGGCATTCACAATGCTCTGCCTGGCCTGGACAGTGGGCGGCACTGAAGGAAACAAAGATGTCAAAGGTCACTGTGGAAACTTGGAAGAAAACAGCCTGGAGAAGAGACACTTCAAGGATCCCCAGGTGAGGAGTTTCATGTGGGGGCCACAGGTCAGGAATGGCTGCAGATTTGGTCAAGGGACTTAAACTGATTTGTGAAGTAAATAATTAATGCAATCAAAGACACAATTTGCCTACAAACATGCATCATTGTTTTTCAAGAGTCTAGAAGCTGCAGTGTTACATTTTATTCATGTTAAAATGAGTTTAGGGGCCTAGGAGATAGCTCAGGGGCACGAGTGCCTGCCTGGCAAGGGCACGGTCCTAAGTTTAATCTCCGGTTCTGCAAAAAAAGAAAGAAAAATGAGTTTATAGTAGCTAGCTGTCATTACATATTTTCTCAGTCAATGCACACTAAATAGTTACCAGTGCTGGTCAAAATTCATGGTAAAAGGGTGTTCTCAATACTGGAAAAAACTGGAAATTACTATTCCTGATGGTTATAAGTTTAATACCAATTTGAAATAAGCCAGCTCCTCAGAGTGACATTTCTGTGGAATCATCATAAACAAGCTTGTGCACAGACTGGTTTTAATCAAAGGAATGAGAGGGAGAGAGTTTGGCAAAAAATATATATATCAATAGCCAAAACAATTCAAACACCATTTACTTATTTTCTTGGTACTGACATTATGATTTCCTGTAAACATCTTGTAAATGTCAGATCATTTCTATGGGTATGTTTATTTGACACTGCAAATTAAGATTAATAATCTTATGCAACACGCTTTTGACTATTCTGAGATCCAGATTGATTGTAAGATTTTCTCGGCATGCTGAACCAAGGGTACCAACTTCACAATTACGGTAACATCAAGGACGATGAGGATGAAGAAGACCTTGTTAGTCAAGATGGACAAAATGTCTCGTGTTGCAAAATAATGAAAGACAGGACAAGACCTCCTGGTGGAGGACAGACCTGACAACCAAGTGTATTAAAAGTGGAAAAAAAACAAAACAATGTGAAGACGACCTTCCAGAGGTTAGGGTAGGCAAGGATGCAGCTGTAGCGTGTGCACAAATCAAGACAGAATTGATTATAGAGACCAAAGAGGAAGTTGAAGAAAAAGGCTAAGGGGAGCCAAGGCTGCAGCAAAGGCGAGACCAGGAAGAACAGAGCTCCTCACCATTCACAACCACCTGAATGTCCTTGAAGTTGATCTCTCCCCGCGCCAGGATTCTGCCCTCGCAGCGGTAAGTGCCTTCATCTGTTTTCTTGATGCCTCGGATCTGCAGGTAGTTGTTGGACAGGACTATGAATCGGACTAGAAGAGACAAGAGGCAGGTTCATCCAAGGATCAGTCAGAGAACTCTGGAATCTGCAGGCGGGTGGCTGAGCCTCTTTCCTCTGTCTTAATTTTGGTCTTAATGAGGTGAGGCTTTAGAGTGAAATAGGAAAATGTGTCCTTGGCTCTGAATACAACCAAAAGTGTGGTTTACAAGAAATCTCTCTTGCTTTGGAGAGAAGGCAAGGTGTCTCAGTGGAATATATGAGTCAGGAACTGGAGACTGCATGTAGATTATGGGGTGCCTGAATCTGGGTTTAGACTTTGGACTGGGGTGCCTCAGGAGCTGGGAGGGATAGAAGCCTAAGGAGCTTGCCAGCCCATGGAGAAGGACGTTGACCAAGAAATTCAGTTCTCACCGTCTTTTTTCAGGATGACATCTCGGCCTTTGTGCTTCCAGATGATGGTTGGGGGCAGAGAGCTGACCACGTCACATACAATCACGGCATCCTCCCCCTCCTTGAACTCTTGCGGGGTTGGTGCATTCTTGAACATTAGCTTCTCTGGAAAATGAGCAGGAGAAGCATGAGCGAAATAGCGGGTTCCCCACAAGATCACTTCTTGCTAGCGCCGTGCTTTAGTTGTAGGCAAACCGTCTTCACTCATAGACTTGGTTGTATGAGGGGGATGCCCCTAGCTACTGGTCAGGTACACCACGTAGAACAGCCAAGACAGGAAATGAAATATGTCAGCCCTGTGCCGCAACACTGAACGGCGGATTCATTAGACTTTGTACAGAAAGCGAAGGGAGGTTCTTCCCCAGTGGTTCCTTTCATATGCAATGATATGAACAGGGCACAACATATGTCCAGGCCTCCTCTCTATCTCTTCTAATGATTCTGTCAGTCATCAGTCCATTCTTACTCTCCCACTTTGTTCCCTGAAGAACAGGAGGAGAGCATGCGGAATGGAAGTAAATACTGTGGCGATCAATATTGCCCCATTAGATGTCACCCACCATGACTATGGCCAACAGGACAGACCAGACTCCAAATAATAGGTAGTGGCATCTTACCTCTGCATGGGATTTCAGTGGACATAGAACTACCTACTGTGAGTGTCACATAGTGTTTAAATAGTCATCCCCACCTCAGAGGGTCTTTGGACTCCATTACCAGTGGAGGATAAAAATAAGAAGAAACCTGAATTTTGTACCTGTCAGTTAAAACTTGGGGAAGGCAAACTCCTAACAACTCTCTGGAAACTGGGTAGTTTGAATTCGAAGAACAAAGGCCAGGTAGGAACAGCTGTGACCAGAAAGAGTCAGGATTGTGAGTTCTGGGTTGGCCAAAGACCATCTGAAAACTCTAAGTGCGGTGAGAAGGCTTGAGAGGAAGAAAAGAAGCAAGTTATAGACCCTCACTGGCTCCTTGAAGGTCACCTCATCTTCTCTACTACCCCCTCCATGTGGCTGGCTGACTAAGGAGAGCACAGAGAATACAGAAGAGTGAGTGTCTTACGGAAGATCTTCACATTGACGGTGGCCTCAGACTCACTGCCGTCCTCTCCGGTGACCACACACTTGTAAATGCCAGCATCATCGATGTCAGCGTTGTAGATTGTGAGTGTGGAGGAAGAGTCATCATTCCACACCACCGAAATCCGCTGCTGGTTCGGGCTGAGCTTTTCTCCGTTCGGGGAGAACCAGGAGATGTCCTTGTCTTTGGCATCTCCCGCTACTAAAGATGAAGAGATTACACTGAAACCACTGAAAGTAAGAGGACAGTGTCCCTTCCAGAGTGATTGTGGGTACTCAGTAAGCACCACTGGACAACCATAAGGCTGGACTGGGAGGTAGGGCTGCCAACACACATGTGGTTGTCTCACAGCTGTCCTCTGGCTTGTGTCTAGTTACTACATATGTAATAATTCCTAGCATATTTGGAAGGAACTCGACAGAGAAATTTGTTAGGGGCCCACCGTGCTTTGGTTGTTAAGCTAGGAATTTAGCGTGTTTCATGGATTGAGAAATAAAGGCAGTTAGTGTGTTGTACAATCTGTGCCCAAGGACCTCGTTAGTCGGGGCCCTGTGACCGGCTTATTTTTGTGGAAGCAGATAAGGATCCCCTGGGCTGGGGACAGGAAGCTCTGGCTGGCCTAGGAATGCAGATTCCAGCTACTCTGATGTTGTCCTGCCCAGATGGCCACGACTTCTACTGCACCACAGCTGCCTCCAACCAATTCATTCTGTCCCATGCTGCAATGAAGGCAGCCAGCACCACTCACACCTCCTTTTCCTGGGCACCTAAGAGGGGCAGGATGCTGTGGCTGAACAGGATCAGACCTTAGCTGGAGCGGGGCGAGGGGCTCTGGGGGTCCCACCCTGCCTCTGCTCTGTGCAGCAGCCTCCTCAGTCTGTAACACCCAGCTCTGCACAGATGCTTAGTATGGAAATGAAGCAGTCTTCGTTTCAGCACCCATCATGTTTTCAATAAATAGCGCTATTTGCAAGATGTGATGTAGGCGCCACGGCTGTACCTCCAGAGCAATGAAATTGCTGTAATGAAGGCAAAGCTGGAGCGGATGCTTCCACTGGCCCCGGCCACCTCATCTGATGCGAATCATGGCAGCACTTAAAGGCCCTCTCTGCCAAAAGCTGCTTGATAATGGCACAGTTTACAACCAGCTCAGCTCTGTCCAGGTTCTGCCATGCTGTGAATCCTAGCTATGCCACGCACACAGGACCGCAGGCCTCGTTGGATGTCATTTCCTTCCTGGACATCTAATAATAATCGGAGTGATGGCAAAGGAGCATATTTCCCAGCCAGACAACACGGACCCCACATGTGACATACCCACGAGCTCTGTTAGGGGCCATGGAACGTCTACTGACTTTCACAATGGACCTGGAAAACCTATGTCCCTACAAGCACATTTACTTTCGGGCAAGTTTTAGATTTTTTAGGTCTAGGAGTACCTAAGAGGTGAACTTTAAATCGATCTACTGAAGCATGATTTCTAAGACAGCACTATTTTCCAGTGTGTTTTACAGAAACATGGGTGCAGACAGCGCAGGAGATCAGAGATGATGCCCTGTTTGGAAGCTGTGCTGATTTTCCTAAGAAGACATTTCGCCCATTGTGAAGCAGAAGCGTAGGTGGCACATGTCACTACTGTGGGCCATCACCCTTGGGAGAAGGAGGAAGAGGGTCCGAGAGCTGCCTTGTTATTTATGTGGTCCCACTACTGGCCCCAGAGCAATGCCCAGAATTCTAGGTGCTGTCAGCTGGGACTCATGCGCCTCCTTCTTCTGTCTGATGTACTTCAAAGCAGTGGGACAAAGGGCACTTGCCTTGGCATAAGAAGAATTTGGACTCTCCAACGCTGATTTCTCCTTGGCTGGGAACAATATCTACCTGTAGAGAAACTGAAAAAGACGAAGTCCAGTTGAAACACACATTCAACTTTCTGAGATGAAACCCATCGCGTTTATTCAAATCAGGGTCCCCAGCTCACTCTAAGAAAGAGTAAAGGGTAAAGGTTGTTTGGATTTTGAGAAATAGCCACCACCAAAGCATCTGACACCACATCCTGTAGTAGGCATGGCCCTGGGCCGTTCCGGTGACCTCCAAGCTAAACATTTCTGGCCCTGTGGTTCTGTTCCAAATAGCCACACTCTGGATTCACAGAAACATCCCAAACAGCCCCCTTTGGGGGTCACTCCGATGTACCCCCTTAGTTGTGTCCACATTGGAAGGCACTTCAGGTTTATGCCCAGGACGCTCCCCCTTTATCACTTGGTGAGGGGGGTCAGCATGAAGAATCAAGTGTTTTGGAAGCAGAAGACGCAAACAGCTGCCTGCCTCACCTCAGGGTCACAGGGCCGACACGCCTACTGACAGAACAGGGAACATCTACCATCACCAACTGGCCAGACATCGCTCTGTAACCCTGTGGTCTGCACCCTGTGGAGTCCCCCATATCCCTGGCTGCCTTCTCTGAATTTGTACTTGAAAATCTGTAAGTTTAGTTTATCCACTACAGTGATAAGAAAATGCATCACACCAGACCTCAGTCTGCTCTAAGCTGAGTGGATAATTGTTCCTCTTTCATGAAAATATAGTTTTAGATTAGAAAAGAACTGCTTCATTCATTTGAGTTCAACCTCCTTCTGTCTCTCCTCCTCTTAGGTAAAATAAATGCGAAGGCTGAAGGCTAACAGATATTTGGTTCAATGCGTGGAGCACTTCCTCATAGCCAGGATGAAGGCAGGGTCTAAGCAACACAGGCTGGGTCATTGAGACTCAGTGAGCTCTTCCTTGCAACAGCCATTTTCTTTTCACAGCAGAATGGAAGGAAAGCTCGTTGCCATGGTGACTGGCTTCAGGCTGGGCTGGGCTGCAGCTCTGAGTCTGTGCACATTTGAAGAGACCACAGTTGTGCTCAACAGAATACAGAGATTAAAGGGAACGCTTGGGCTGAGGAGGTAGTGCACTGTGAGCACCTCACTGCTGGGCTGCTGCAGCCTTCCCAGATATCCTGCAACAGACAAAGCAGGTGATAGAAAACCTGCAGGAGATGGTGGAGTGGGGGGAGGGGAGGAGGGAGAGAAGGATTGAGAGGGGGAGAGAGAGAGAGAGAGGAGGACAGGGGAGGGGAGTACAGGGGAGCAGAAGAGACAAG
>PVJA010007157.1:28449-69931 GCA_004027025.1 Myocastor coypus | reverse complement strand
GTGAGCCACCACGCCCGGCTTCTGCCCATATTGTTTTTAAAGCAGAGTGACTGTATCACTCACAATTCATAAAGCTTTATATGGCTTTACACTTTCTAAAGTTGTCTTAGTCTGCTATTCAAGGCTGTCAACATGTTTATAATCTGCTTCATACTTCTTGCCCATGGCTGATCACTCACATTCTTAGTGTGTTTTAAACATATCCCTAACATTTATGCTTTTGCTCATATTGTCCCTACCTCCAGACTGTGCCCTCTCCATAAATGTTTATTGAAATTTCCTGATCTCTTCTCTCTTGTTCCAGCATACTCTAAAACAACGCCCTTTCCATGAAGTCTCTTCTAGCCTAACAAATCTCTTCTGCAGTCCAAAGCACTTTGTCTGTTATTTTGTTGCATTTCTTCTGCTCAATTTCCTGCCTTCCTGCCTAGGAAGGATGCTCTAGCATCACTTATTCCGCTTTTGGATGGGTTACAACTCAACTGATCAGAGGTCCAACTCCAGATTTATAAGCTAAGTCTATTTGATTTGCTCCCTTCAGCACTGTCCCTGAACCTGCATCCCCTGAGAACATTATTATTATTATTATTATTATTTTGTCTTTTTGAGGCAGGGTCTCGCTATACAGTTCAGGTTGGTCTTGAGCTCACTTCTGTACCCCAGGCTGCTCTCAAACTCACATTGATCTCCTGCCTCAGCCTCCCAAGTACTGGGATTATAGGCGTGCGCCACCATGCCCGGCTCCCTGAAAACATTATTAACAGGTTCTTTTAATGGCAAAAACACACACAATTCCCTCATCTTTATCTGTCTTCTCTTGATACTCTGCCATACAGTTATATGCAGTAACTCCAATATTAAAAACATAAGCAAAGGCTAGTCTATGCATGTCTAACTTGTACTGCCTGTCTGTTCCTTTTTTTTTCTTGTTTTAGAACTTTTGTTTGTTTATTTATTTTTATGGCTGGCTCAGCCTGCCCTGAGGGCAGGGCTGGCGGAGCATGTGGTGCCAGAGATCTAACCATGGTCCCTGCAGCCGCCTGAAGGCGCTTTAGACCACTGAGCCATCCTGCCGGGCCCTGTCTGTTCCTTAAGTATAGATGACCTTCAAGCCTCTGGCAGATCAGATGTAAGCACCTCTGAGTCCTTGATCCTAATTTATTCATTTTTTAAAAAACATTCTTTATTTTTATTTTATTTTTTTTTTTTGGTGGGACCAGGGTTCAAACTCCTGACCTTGCACTTGCCAGGCAGGTACTTGTGCCATGGAGCTATCTCCCCAGCCCCTATTATTTTTGTCTTTTTGAGACAGGGTCTCACTATACAGTTCAGGCTGGCCTTGAGCTCACTTTTGTAGCCTAGGCTGGTCTCAAACTCATACCAATCCTCCTGCCTCTGCCTCCCAAGTGCTGGGATTACACACGTGTGCCACCATGCCCAGCCCTTGCTCCTAATTTAAACAGTACCCTGCACAAAGCATTGAGATGCAACTTGATCTCTGACTTGGATTCAAGAATCTATGAAAATACTCAACCATCAGGACACTCAGAATTCCTAAGTACATTTTTGTTTGATTTCTGCAACTCCAGCAAAGCACTCAACCTCTAGAAATTTATCAGCAAAGTTCTCAGGGCACTAAGAAATTGATGGTTTCATACCGGGGAAATACTCCACGCATTTGCTTCTTTCATAACTGCAGCCAAAACAAAGCAGGAAGAGCAGGTTTCCTGCTGCAATTTGGTAAAAAGGAAAAGAAATTTCTCCTGGCCTATGGAGGGTCTAAGCTGGAAACAGCCTCACCCTTTGTTGGCTTTGGTGAGGCTTTTTGCCTTGAGGCCAACAGGATTAACACAGCCATTTTATGCTCTGAAAAGTCAGAAAAGGCTAGATGGGGAGCTTTTCACCCTAGGAAATGCTTACTAGTAGTCAGAGATGGCTCTGTTTCTGTTCAGAAGATAAGTGGAGATACAGAGGTTAAAAAGCAAAATTTCTAACAATGGTTAATGAAAGGTCTGGAAACAATGTACAGAATTAGGCAATGGGATAAACTCCAAGAAGAGAGGAGCAGGTGCCAGAGCTAAACTGCAGCAGAGAACCGGCCCTAGACATTTTCATACACTGAAACATTTCCATGTATTTGAAATGTCATGAGGACGCCCTGTGAGCACAGACTTATGCAGCAATTAGGGAGCACAAAATGCCCACAAATCAGCTCCCAGTGTACAAGTCAAAAGGAAGGAAAAAGGACAGCCTTACCATGAAGTTCAGCAGCTGAAACATTTCTTCATTCTTTTAAAAAATTTTTTTCTTGTTTCAAAACTTTTGTTTATTTATTTTTATGGCTGGCCCAGCCTGCCCTGAGGGCAGGGCTGACGTAGCATGTGGTGCCGGGGATCAAACCGTGGTCCCTGAAGCCGCCCAAGCTTTCCTAAGCAGGCGCTTTAGACCACTGAGCCATCCTGCCGGGCCCCCTTAACCAGAAATACTGAGATGAAATATATCAAACTATATTCAAAAATCAGCTTTTTTTTTTTGGTGGCCAGCTCAGCCCCCGCCCCCCCCAGGAGGAGGGGGTGGTACGGTACGTGGTGCTGGGGATCGAATCCCTTTAGACCACTGAGTGGCTACCTCGCAGGCCCCCAAACCAAAAATAGTGAGATGAAATATACCATGCTTAAATATTATATTCAAAAGTACAGAGTTCAAGCCAGGTGTGGTGGTGCACGGCTATAATCCCAGCACTTGGGAGGCTAAGGCAGGAGGATTGGTGCGAGTTCGAGACCAGCCTAGGCTACAAAAATGAGCTCACAACCAGCCTGAACTGCATAGTGAGACCCTGTCTCAAAAAGACAAAAAAAAAAAAAAAAAAAAAAAAAAAAAAAAAAAAGACAGAGTTCAGAGGACTCAGAAGGCCCAGGAACTACTGAGACAGAAAAAAAAAAAAAAAAAAATCTAGCATGTGTGTACATGTTCATACTATTGCTATCAACCATGTTCTTTTTTTTCCCCTCTTTTCCTCTGGTACTGGAGATTAAACTCTGGGCCTCTGCACTGAACTACATTCCCCAGGCCTTATTTCTTCATTCTGAGACAGCATCTTGCTAAGTTGCCTAGACTGAGTCTGAGCTTTAGATTTTCCTGCCTCAGCTTCCCAATATACTAGGATTCAGGCGTGTGCCATTGGGCACAGTTTAATCATATTTTATTTGTGATTGACAAATAATGTCATTTTGACAAATGATAAAATACATTGACATGTTGGGTTTTTAGTCAAATAATTAACTCTTCTGGGTTAATCTCTAGAGATAGTAAACAACTTATTTGATATGTAACTCAATCTACAATCTATACCCCAACTGCTTCCTTTATTAAATTTATACACTAAGCCTTAAATTACCTGAGAAGGTATCAAAAACTAACTAGACCCTATGGCTGACACTGACAACAGTTTTACAAAGCACTGCACATGGTTCCAGAGTTAATTCTGAGGAGATTTGACCCTGGAAAGTACAAATGATGAAAGTTTTGTTAGACAGGTTGTGCTTTGGCTTGCACTTGATCACCCAACAGAAAAGCTTAATTACGAGGCATAAAATGCAGAGCTAGATTAGTACGATGAGCTGTAAGAGGCTTAAATCAACAGCCTTCAACATTGCCAGTTTCACCAGTAACCCACTGCAATTATGAAACACTGAACTATACACACAAGTACTTCCTCCTAGTTCAAAGAGAAGAAAACTTTTTCTTCTCTTCTTCTCCCTCCCCGCTCCTGCTTCAGAACCAATATTGATTAGAAAATTTGTCATAACATTTGCGAGGGCAACAATATGCAGTCTCAACTATTGCAAATGTACTCCTAACATGATGTTTTGAAACTCTCATATTGTTATCTCTTATTAAAAGTAATAAAAAATTTTTTTTAAGAATTTTTATTTTATTTATTATTATTTTTTTTCTTGTTTCAGAACCCTTGTTTGCTTGTTCACTCATTTTCATGGCCGGCTCAGCCCGCCCCGAGGGCAGGGCTGGCGCAGCATGTGGTGCCGGGGATCGAACCGTGGTCCCTGAAGCCGCCCAAGCTTCCCCAAGCAGGCGCTTTAGACCACTGAGCCATCCCGCCAGGCCCAAAAAGTAATAAAATTAAAATAAAAAAACCCCCGAACAACTAACTAGACCACTGAACTACCAGGGACAGAGAGACAGTTTAGTGGCATAAGTGCCTGACCGGCACACACGAGGTCCCAAGTTTGATCCCCGGCATGCCCCCCCCCCCAAAAAAAAAGCAGCAAAAAACCCCCAAAACAACTAGTAACCATTCCAATAATCCAGGATGTATTTTTAAAAGCTCTAAATACAGTAACTTAATCCCACACTTAAATTATCTACCCTATCTCATCCATTCCTTCCCCTGAAATCTCCCAGAAAGGCCTGGCCATACTTTTCTCTCTGAGCTGCTTTGTCTTCGTTGTTTTTTTTTTTTTTTTTTTGTGGGACCAGGGTTCGAACTCACGACCTTGCACTTGCCCAGCAGGCACTTATGCCTCGGAGCTATCTCCCCAGCCCCCTGTCTTTGGACTTTCATACTTTGCCATATGGTCTTCCACTGCACGGCATTTGTAATAGTTGTTAAACTGTGTCAACTTGAGAAGTTTACAAGTTTAACCAAGTAATTAAGCAGGGATAGGGCGCTCACTTTGTAAGGGTTCTGAGCTTGTGCAAGAGGAGGTAATAAAGATGGTGTAAGTGCTACACCCATTCCAGGGATGTAGCTTACATACAATATAAAAGGGGAAGAGGCTTACTGTCTCCCTTCTGCTCCTCTGCTTTTGCTGTCTTCTGCCACCTTGAAATGCTGCCCCTATGCCATACCACCCTGCCATGGAGCCAGCTAATTACAGACTGAAACCTCAGCAAATTGTGAGCTAAATAAAACCTTTCCTTCTTTCACTTTGGGCATCATGTATTTTGTCTCAGCAACAAGAGAGTGAGAACTGTAAGGACCAAACCATCTTTTTAAGAGACAATTCTCTGTCTAGCCACTGCCATTACTATACATGAATAAAACCATATTTTAATATTGTCATGTATACACATACTTTTCCTGTCAGTGGCTTTGGCCACATTTGACCACATGTTCTCAGAGCTCATTGTCTTTTGCTGGTATATGATTGTTTGTGGCCCTAGTAAGAGTTGCTGAATCATTATGATGTCATCTAATACGGCTGAAGCCCTTAAAACAACAGCTTATCCTCCCCAGAGACCACCTCCCCACTTCTTCTCCAACACCACCCGGGGTGCAATTTCCT
The DNA here is from genome assembly GCA_004027025.1 of Myocastor coypus. Taxonomy (NCBI): domain Eukaryota; kingdom Metazoa; phylum Chordata; class Mammalia; order Rodentia; family Myocastoridae; genus Myocastor; species Myocastor coypus. The sequence goes on along the minus strand of PVJA010007157.1, from coordinate 64,625 downwards.
TTCATCTTTCCTGCTGCCTCAGAGAAGACCCCAAGCAGCTCCTCAGGTATATCTAAACACCCCCCTCAAGCTCTACCCCTGGAAAAAGGCTATAAAAGCCTCAGCCTCCCTTTATTACAACTCAAGAAAATCCCTCATCTTACCCAGATTCTGTGTCCTCAAAGATAATAAAGTTCCTTTCCTTCTTCCTTCTGCCTGTTTCTCTGCTGTAATGCCATCGAAAACCTATGGGGCCAGCGAGATGGCTCAGTGGTCTAAAGTACCTGCTTAGGCAAGCTTAGGCACTGCAGGGACTGTAGTTCAATCCCTAGCACCACATGGTGCACCAGCCCCACTCCCAGGGCAGGCTGAGCCGGCCATAAAAAAGGAAAAAAAGAAAACCTATCAGTATATACCTGTAATTTCAGCACTCTTAGATGAGACAAGAGTAAGTTCCCAGCCCAGCATGGGCAATTCAACAAGATCCTGTCTCAAAATAGTAACAATAAATAGGTGGCATGCACATGCAGATTAGTGCAAAGACCCTGGGTTTTAAGCCTAGTACGGAGGTGGGGGGAGCACTAATGACCTAAATGTTTCAGAACACACTGCTGTTCCAGCTCAGGGGACAAGGACATGACAGATGAAGTTTCTCTAGCATGCATGCAAATTCAGGTAGTTGTTCTTACTGCAAAAAGAAAGTGGAGACACAGAGGGCTTTCTTAACATTCAGGTTTTTTTGTTTTATTTTTCAACACAGGGAATCATGAAGGGGATATAAAAGAAACTCATTCACAAATCTCTAAAGTAGCACTGATAATGACAAATTAGCATCTCTCTAATTTCATACAAACTTCTTAAAGGTAAACACATATCTTTGCTTACATATCTGCAGAGTTTGCAGAGAGGAATCATCCATGCTATCTATATTCTGTGAAAACAACTAGCACACAGAGCTAATCAATGACAGCACCACCAACAAAGAGATAAAGCCTTGGCCTTTAGCCTCATTCGGGCTGACAAAGACAGAGATTTGAGATCCAGACCTAAGTGCAGAGTCTTGAGACATGCCTGGAATAGAGAGAAGTAATCTCAAAACAGAAAGATGGCTGTTTGATGGCTGAGTGAGAACAGAATATTAAATAGATATTTATTATACAGCATTGTGGAAGATGTACATAAGATGATAATAAGATGCGTTTCTTGCCTGGTTAATCCACAACCAGTTGGGGACATAAGATTTCCATCAAAAATAAGACAAGGCAAACCAGTAGCCCAGGCATGGTGGTGCACACCTGCAATCCCAGCACTTGGGAGGTTAAGGTAGGTGGATCGGTGCAAGTTCAAGACCAGCTGGGGCTACAAAAGTGAGCTAAAAGCCAGCCTGAACTGCATAGCAAGGCCCTTTCTCAAAAAGACCAAAAAAAAAAGGACAAAGCAATGTGACTGTCTAATGAGAGGACAAATAAGTAGAGACCCAGCTCCTTAAAAGGAGGGTCTCTGAGCTCTGGTGGGCATAGGATAAGGATCAGAAAACACAAGAAAAACAGGAGCTGGAGCTCAATGGAAGGGTGAGAGGGTTATGAGAGGAGACTGTCTATCCTCCATGCTCAGGGCAGAAACAGGCTAATGCTCAAGGTGTGTTCAGGAATGAAGTTCCTATACTAGTTCAGCAAGAGGTAAAAGGTCATATAAAGGATATAAAAATCATGCTTAAAAAGAAATGAAATTTGCCATCTATCTTGCAGGAAACAGAAATCCTTTGAAAAATACCCTGAAATTTTTTGAATAGGGATTAGAGTGGACAACAACAACTTCTTCTTCCTCCTCCTCCTCCTCTTTTTCTTCTTCTTCTCCTTTTTTTTTTTTTTTTTAAAGGAGCAGAATAGATTTATTAAGAGAAAGAAAGCTTCTGCCTGGGAAAAGCGATAGAAGGCGACCCAAGCATGTTGCCCCTAGAGTGGACAACTTCTAAAAATGAAGGTACTATATAAACAATTTTAAAAAGGTAAGAATGCTGAGGCCAGTAGTTACATAGCAGCATCCTACACCACGAACCACCGCCCTTAATTTCTGCTCTCTGGAGGCAACTGTTTTTCAAATTTTTGTTGTTGTTTTTGTTTTTTTTTCTTGTGATAATTAACCATTATGTTTCTACTGTTACTGATGGGTTTTTTGTTGTTGTTGTTGTTGTTTTGTTTTTTTTAAACTGGCTCTTTAGGATTAAAGTGTTTTTTCCTACTTTCTTTCCTCCCCTAACCTTTTATCTTATTTATTTATTTGTTTGTTTGTTTATTTATTTATTTAGCAGAACTGGAGCTCAAACTCAGGACCTTGCACTTGTCAGGCTGGCATTTGTGCCCCTGAGCTAGCTCCCTGGTCCTCCTCCCCTAACCTTTTAAAAAGTTACAACACTTGTTGTTGCCACTATTGTTAATATTAATTGGTGGGGATACTAGGAATTAATTCTGGGCCTTTTCACTAAGTTACATCTTTAGCCCATATTTGTTTTTTTATTTTATTTTATTATTTTTTTTTAATTTTTTTTTTTTTTTAGAATTTTAAAAATTTTATTTATTTTTTCTTGTTTCAGAACCTTTGTTTGTTTATTCACTCATTTTTATGGCCAGTTCAGCCCACCCCAAGGACAGGGCTGGCGCAGCATGTGGTGCTGGGGATCGAACCGCAGTCCCTGAAGCCGCCCAAGCTTTCCCAAGCAGGCGCTTTAGACCACTGAGCCATCCCGCCGGGCCCCTTGCTTTTTATTTTTTAAAACTTTATATTATGGCCAGCTCAGCCTGCCATGGTGGTGAGGGCTGGCACAGCATGTGGTGCTGGGGATAGAACCACAGTCCCTGTGGTTGCCTGAGTTTGCCTAAGGAAGAGCTATAGACCACTGAGCAATCTCACCGGCCCCCTGTTTTTTATTCTAAGAAAGGGTCTCACTAAGTCACTAAGTTGCCCAGGATGGGCATGACTTGTGATCCTCTTGCCTCAGCCTCCCAGAGAACTGGAATGACAGGCATGTTCCACACTACCCAACTATTACTTGAAGTATTATGATTATATATAAATATAGCCCCTTCTCTTAGAAACTGTAAGTGGCATAGTAAATCATCTTTTTTTCTTTTTAAGACAGTCTCACTTACTTCCCTTTGCTCCCTTATGCCCACCACAAATTGTTTCTCCTCTGTGATTCCTGTCTGCCATTCCACCCTACTTTAAAGCCAACTGATTTCAGACTGAAATCCCTACAAACTGAGATAGCAAACCTCTCTTTCTTTCTTTTTTTTTTCTTTTGTCTTTTTGAGACAGGGTCTTGCTATGCAGTTGAGGTTGACCTTGAGCTCACTTTTGTAGCCCAGGCTGGTCTCAAACTCGCACCAATCCTCCTGCCTCAGCCTCCCAAGTGCTGGGATTACAGGCGTGAGCCACCACGCCCGGCTTAAACCTCTCTTTCTTAACAAAAAACAGCAACAAAAATTATGATCTCCTATGTTGCTCAGGCTGGCCCTGAACTCACTGTGCAGCCCAGGCTAGCCTCAAATTCACACTGATCCTTTTGCTTCACCTCCCAAGTGCTGGGAATATGTGCAAAAACCACCATGGCTGTTACAAATAACCTTTTCAAAGGCAATCATTTCCTTTACTACATAATAAATTTATATCCCCTTTCATATGTAGTTTATTTCTTTTGGGGAAAAATATTCTAGTGTCTAAAATGTCATTTTTTTTTTTCCTTGTTTCAGAACCTTTGTTTATTCACTCATTTTTGCGGCCAGCTCAGCCCACCCAGAGGGCAGGGCTGGCGCAGCATGTGGTGCCAGGGATTGAACCGCGGTCCCTGAAGCCGCCCAAGCTTTCCCAAGCAGGTGCTTTAGACCACTGAGTCATCCCGCTGGGCCCTAAAATGTCATTTAAATAATCTGACTATGCATTTTTCAATTGTTGATTCCAAGAGCTAGCTAGCTAGCTTTCTTTCTTTCTTTCTTTCTTTCCTTCTTTCTTTCCTTCTTTCTTTGAGACTGGGTCTCGCTATGCAGTTGAGGCTGGCCTTGAGCTCACTTTTGTAGCCCAGGCTGGTCTCGAACTCGCACCAATCCTCCTGCCTCAGCCTCCTGAGTGCTGGGATTACAGGCATGAGCCACCACGCCCGGCTTTCCAAGAGCTTTAATGAGCTCTAAAATCACATTATGGGGCCCGGCAGGACGGCTCAGTGGTCTAAAGCGCTTGCTCAGGCGGCTTCAGGGACCGCGGTTCGATCCCTGGCACAGCATGCTGTGCCAGCCCTGCCCTCAGGGCAGGCTGAGCTGGCCATAAAAATAAACAAACAAAAGAAATAAAATAAAACAAAATAAAATCACATTATGAAGGAATGGAAAAATGGTTTTGTCAGCTCTTGATTAATTAATTCAATAAATATGCAGTGAGTGAATTACAGCGCATAAGTACAGGAATCCAAAATGTAAATTTTTTATTTATTTATTTATGTTTTTCTTGTTTCATAACCTTTATTTGCTTATTCGCTCATTTTTATGGCTGGCTCAGCCCGCGCCCTGATGGCAGGGCTGGCGCAGCATGCGGTGCCGGGGATCGAACCGTGGTCCCTGAAGCCGCCCAAGCTTTCCCAAGCAGGCGCTTCAGACCACTGAGCCATCCCGCTGGACCTCAAAAATGTAAATTTTTATAACATGAACTGGATCTTAATTAGGGAAAGGTAACTGGGCCCTATCCTGAAATGCTCCATTTATTTAGGAAAACATAGTCACTCTATTCCCAAAACACAGGATGGTGGGAGAAAGGTACATAACTCTGACGTTTGTTTTTAAGAAATGGCGTCTCACTTCATGACAGGGGCCAGTCTCCAAATTATGGGCCTAAGCAATCCTCCCACCTCAGCCTAAGCATCTGACACTAGAGAAATGTACACCTGTGTCTAACAGCTTGGTTCACACATTTATTTGTGAAAAGCAAGGAATAGCCCAAATCAGCACTGCCTTCTTAGTGACTACCTTGAGAGCAATGAGCAATGAAGGTGATAAGGCCATGCGGTAAGTTGAAACAGAAAAAAGGAAGCCCAAGGAACTACACCACAGAAAAGGACCATGGAGTAAATGTTCAACTCTGCTCACTTAGGCTTTCTGTTTATACCTAATAAATGTTAACTGCAACTGTTCCAGGTAAAATGTGTTGTACAGTGAACTCTAGCTCCTAACCTTTTTCCATCTCTAGAATAAAATCAAAGCCAGGCATGGTGGCACATGCTAGGAATCCCAGCACTCTGTGGAGGCCAAGGCAAGAGGAGCCCTGTGGATTTGAGGCCATCCTGGGCTACATAGTGAGTTCAAAGTTAGCCTGAACTACATAACTAGATCCTTTCTCAAAAACAAAACAAACACCCACGGTTTTTATAAAAGAAACTAACCATTTAGTAAGAAAAAAAATTAAGCAAACTAATATCAGAATACAAATGAAAATATAGTAATCATATTGAATAAGCTAGGCACAATTTAAATCCAATTTTTTTTAAAATTTATTTTTTAGTTGATACAGTGTCTTGCTACACAGTTCAGACTCATAGTGATCCTCCTATCTCAGTCTTCCCAGGGCTGAATTACAGGTGTGCAGCACCATGCCCAGTTTTAGGGCTGGCAACATTCGGTGCCAGAGACTGAACTCAGGACTTGCACCTCCCAAGTAGGCACTTAGACCACCAACCTATCTCCCCAGCCCAAAGTTTTCTCTTTCAAGCTTTTTTTTTTCTTTTTGGTACCAGGAATTCAACTCATGACATGATGCTTGCTAGACAGGCACTGGGCCCTTGAGTTATATCCCTGCCCAGTAAGTTTTCTTTTTTAAAGTGACATGGGGAATTAGCATTTAGGACAGAATCCATAGCCTTGCACATGTTAGGTAAACATTCAGCCACCAAGGAATGTCCTTAGTCTCTGTCTCTTGTCTGTCTGTCTATCTCTCTCTCTCTCTGTCTCCTAAATAGCTGAGATTATAGATTTGTGCCATGCCTGATGCAATAAATTATAATATTACACATTTATAGGGTATGAGGTGATAATTCCATACATGCACAGAAATTGTAAAGATCAAGTAATTAGCATTTCTACTTTTTTTTCCTTCCTGTACTTAGGGCACGGTCTACAGGGCATTCAGGGACTCACTACTACATAGATCAGACTCCTAGTGATCCTCCTGTTTTCAGCCTCCCAAGTGCTTGGATTACAGGGGCACAACACCATACCCTGTCTCAATCCTCATCTCAGCACACCCCACCCCCCATAGCATGCCAGGGATTGAACCCCAGCTGGCCACTGCATTCTCCATAAGCAGGTACTTTTAGTCTGCTGAGTTATCAGGCCAGTCCTAGCATTTCTTTGTTTTTGGAAAGAACAAAGGCTCCTCTCTTACAGTTATTTTTCTATGAATAATAAAGTGCTGTTGAGCTGGGTGTGGTGGTACATGCCTGAAACTCCAGCACTTGGGAGGCGGAAGCAAGTATATCACAGTGAGTTTGAGGCCAGCCAGGGTTATATAGTCAGTCAGACCTTGCCTCAAAAAACAAAACTGCTGTTAATTAAAGTCACCTTACTATTCTATATAACACTACTAAAATTTACTACTCCTATCTAGCTATTTTATGTTGAGAATAAAATGAATCTAAGAGATAAAACATACACCTCATTAATTAACGTTATAATCACTTCATATCCATAACTTGTATTCTGATATAACTGAATGCTATGACTTTTTTTGGGGGGGTGTGTGTGGCACCAGGGATAGAACTCAGGACCTTGTACTTGACAGGCAAGCACTTACTCTACTGAGCTATCTCCCCGGCAGAATGCTATGATTTTTGATCATTTTTCAAAAATATGTAGGAAGAAATTTTAAGTATTCATCAATTATATACATAAAATGTCCTCTTTAGAGCCAAGAAAAACTTCCTAACTGCTATGTTTTTCTAAATATTTATGATGTATAAAATGCTGCAGCACTAAAAAACTCAGAACTGGGCTCAATGGCACACAAGCCTCTAATGCCAACACTTGAGAGGCTAAGGCAGGAGGAAGGCAAGTTCAATGTCACCATAGATTCACAGAAAATTGGATGTCAGCCTGGAATACACAGTAAGGTCCTATTTCATAAACAAAGAAAAAAAACCCAAAACCTCCACGGCTACTGTAAAGAAAGTCTGTTCACTTATTAGGCAAATATTTATTATTGCCTACTATGTGCTAGAGAGTAAGTAAAGTAGATAAAACTTCCTTTGTGGAAATTATATACCTGGGGAAAAGAGGAGATCAAAGATAAGTTCACCAAACCACACTGTTATGAGAAGCAGGAAGAGGAATGCAAACTGTTGGGGGAGGTCTAGTAATTTGCAAAGTTGGAGGTGAACAGGTTAAGCAACTTGTCCAGGGTCACCCAGTTAGCAAGGTTAATATAAAATGTGGGGGCTGGGGAGACAGCTCAGTAGAATAAGTGCTTGCCTGGCTGCCTGGCAAGCTCAAGAGTATGAGTTCAACCCCCGGTTCCGCAAAAAAATAAAAAAAAATTTTTTTTAAATAAATAAATAATAAAATTTGGTGGTGGTGGTAGTAATGGTGGGGATGACCAAAAGATGTCCTGTGCATGTACCAATCTACCAAAATAAAATCCATTGATCTGTATGACCAATGTGCACTAGTAAAAAACAGAAAAATAAAACAGAAGTCAAACAAATAAAAAAAGATGGAACATGAGCCAGGCATGATGATACATGCCTGAAATTTAGCAGTCTGCAGCAGAAGAATCATGGGTTCAAAGCCAGTCTGGGCAACATGGCAAGACCCTGTCTCAAGCAAACAGATGGAATCTGTATTCAGCTGCCCTCACTATTAAGCTGCATGGTCCTTTTCTAAGTTAGCTCTCTGGGAGGCTTAGGCAGGATGACTACAGTTCAAGCTCAGCCTAGGCAATTCGCTAACTTATCAAAACACTGTATCCAAAAAGAGGAGAGGGGGATAAGCAGGGAGAGAGAGGAGGGGGAGGGCGAGAAATAAGGAGACTATATAGTTCAGTGCCAAAGCTCTGGGTTCAATCTGCAGTACTGTTTTCAAAGGGGGGGGGGTATTGTTGCACCAAATATTTGAGACTTGCAGAGTATGTGTGGAGGGGGTAGGTGTGGGAGGTAGAAAGGGAGAGTGTGACAGAGAGGGAGGAGGGAGGGGAAGGAGAGAGAGAGACAGAAAGACAGAGAGACTCCGAAAGTAATCCAGACAGGCCTTGAACTCACTTATGTAGCCCATGATGCCTTTGCTTGACCTCATGGTGATCCTTCTTGCTTCAGCCTCCTGAGCACTAGGATTACAGGTGTGTGCCACCACACTAGATTACATTTAAATTTTATCTGAGGAAGTAGCTCAGTGGTATAGCACTTGCCTAATAAGATCCTGGATTCAATCCCATGTATGTATGTATGTGTGTATGTATGTATGTGTGTATGTATGTATGTATGTATTTATTTTGTCTTTTTAAAAATTTTATTTATTTTTTTCTTGTTTCAGAACCTTTGTTTGTTCACTCACTCATTTTTATGGCCGGCTCAGCCCACCCTGAGGGTAGGGCTGGCGCAGCTTGTGGTGCCGGGGATCGAACCGCGGTCCCTGAAGCCGCCCAAACTTTCCCAAGCAGGCGCTTTAGACCACTGAGCCATCCCGCCGGGCCCCTATTTTGTCTTTTTGAGACAGGATCTCACTATGCAGTTCAGGCTGGCCTTGAGCTCACTTGTGTAGCCCAGGCTGGTCTCAAACTCACACTGATCCTCCTGCCTCAGCCTCCCAAGTACTGGGATTACAGGCATGAGCCACCACACCTGGCTTGTGACCTCCTCTTTAGTTCAACAAGTTTTTATTGCATGTCCCAAGGGTGCCTGCACAATTCCAATGTTCCTTAGTAATTCCTTTTATTAATTGGGGATGGATTCTTTTTAGCCACCTTAGTCACACACTTAGCAATGAGGTGTTTCTGTCACTGTAATATAAGGTTGGCAGTCCCATCTTGTCTTAAGGAGTTCAGACACAGCAAATAACCTAGGTGTAAGACATACATCTACTCTACTCTACATTTCATTTCATTTCATTTCATTTCATTTCATTTCATTTCATTTCATTTTTGGGGAACTGGGGATTGAACTCAGGTCCTTGCAATTTCCAAGCAAGTGCTTTTTTACTGAGCTCTCTCCCTGGCCTACTCTACTTCTTTTAGGTGACAGATAATAAACAAAAAGGAGAAACCTATGCCCACTTTTCTTGAATTCTTTGAGGATCATGGAGGTAAATACAAGATCCTCACCTGTCCGGTGGACAGAGATGAAATAATTCATTCAAACCAGATGCAGTGATGCACACATACAATCCCAGCACTTGGGAAGCAGGGAGAGAATGTGAGCTTGAGGCCAGCCTGAATTACAGAGTGAGATCCTGTCTGAAACAAAGAAAGAAGCAAACAATCATTCAGATTATTCAGCAGATTACTGAACGAGCCAAAATGAAAACAAACTATCAAACTTCCATCTCATTCTTTAGAACACAAGATCAGTAGTTTTCAATTTTTTTTTTCTACTCCCAATATATATTGGGACACCAGATTTCTTAATAGTTTATAAAGGCAGAAAAGATTAGAAACAATTATTTTTCTTCTCTTTTCTTTTTTTTTCCCTTTCTTTTTGTGGTCCCTGGGATAGAACTCAGGACCTTGTGCTTGCCAGGCAGGCACTTATACCACCTGAGCTATCTCTCCAGCCCAACACTAGAAATAATTATAAAGTTAGCAATACTTTTAAAAATACAACCACAGGGGCCTGGCAGGATGGTTCAGTGATCTAAAGCGCCTGCTTAGAAAAGCTTGGGTGGCTGCAGGGACCGCGGTTTGATCCCCGGCACCACATGCTGTGCCAGCCCTGCCCTGAGGGCAGGCTGACCCAGCCATAAAAATAAATAAAATAAAAAACAAACAAAAGTTCTGAAACAAGAATAAATAAATAAATAAATAAATAAATAAATAAATAAATAAATAAATAAATAAATAAAATAAAATAAAAATTTTTTTTTTTTTTTTTTTTTTTTTTTTTTTTTTTTTTGGTGGGACCAGGGTTCGAACTCACGACCTTGCACTTGCCCAGCAGGCACTTGTGCCTCGGAGCTATCTCCCCAGCCCCTTAAAAATTCTTAAAAAAAAAAATACAACCACAAAAATCCTCCAAATCATTATGATAGTGAGACAATGTCTATTGGTCCTATTAGCTATGCGTTGTCAGGCAGAGCCATTCTCCAGTGCTGTACTCATAAAACCAAGCTAACTCGAACTGTAGGAAGCATAAGCCCACTTTGTGGCATGAGTCTGACTACTCAGACTTCTACCACCTCAGATCTCACTCTAGCACCCCTGTATGGAGCTTCCTTAACTCAAGCTCAGCTTGATGTGGCAGTAACAGCTCACTGAAGCACAATGATGAAAAGCTGACAGCACACCAGTGTTAGATCAGTGTGCTATTGTGTAAAAATAACTCAGCCTCCCTTCAGGAAAGAAAAGCTTCCTCAACTAAGAGTCCAACTTGGGTTTAGTGCATAATGACTGCAGTTATGAAACATCACCAGGAAAGAAGCAACTGACAGCACTCACTAGGGACAGCATTCTCCTGTACCACATCAGAATGACTGCCAAGAAGACAAATGACTTCATCAAAGGAGGCCACTCCTAGAAAGACACTGTAATTTCCCAAAATTGCTTGGGGGGGTGGGGGGGGGTGGAGAAGGCTGTCTGCATCCGGTGTGTGTGACAGGAACTTTACGTGTACTTAAGAGAAACAGGAAAAACTAAACAGGTAGTAGTTTGCATTTTTGTACTATACCTTCTAGGATGAGTGTTCCATTGATATATTTGGATAAAGCCCTGTACCAGAACAAAAGGAGCTATTTTACTATTACTCGTTATGAAAACGTGACTGAGTGATATAATCACTAGAGATGAAGAATCACATAAAATGAAAAATTTCTGAATACAGAATAACATTGGTAATTAAGGTCCTGAAAAAGCAAGAAAATACTAAGTAGACCTGAAAGAATTCTTAGTAAAGTTAATTTTTTTGTTGTTGTTGTTTAAAAATACACATGGTGGGTGTGGTGGGGGTACTATTAGTCCCAGATACTTGGGAGACTAAAGCAGGGGGATTTCTTGAGTCCAGGAGGCTTGAGCCAAGCCAACTAAGACTTGTCTCTTAAAAAAAAGAAAACAAGGTACATAGAAGCACTCAGGAAATATAGTCCAATGAACTTACTAAGCACAAACTTGAAAGCAGGACTATATTACCACGTGAATAGCAATAAATAGATGCAGTGATAAAACCAGTCAGTTCTATTACTTTGCCAGTTAATTTCATGAAGCTACTCAATGTTAGAACCATTGAAGGAAAATACCTTCCAACAAATAAGGAAATAAGTGGAAAAATAACTGTTTTAGGGTGTATGATTAGCACGCACTTCTCAAATCCAAATAGAAACCCCAATATATACTCCTAATCCTCTTCATGTTCTAAAGCAGCTGTACTGGCTGATGGACAAAGCAGGTGGAGAGTGCTGGGGACAGGGAGATAGCTCAGCAGCATAAGTGCCTGCTAGGATCCCTACCTAGTACCAAGAAAATGGAAACCAAACAGACTGTGAGTGCTCATTCCAGATTCATCCCTAAGGCTAACAGAGATTAGGTTCAAGACGAGAAGTACAGTTGCAGTGCACTGAAAAGGCATCTAATCCATACCTACCTTTACAGAGATGCTAAACAGGACCTCTACAGACAGGTGGAAAACAAAATAAAATAGCAAAACTCGAAGTTAAAAGAGAAGAAGCAAAATTGAGAAACAGAAAATGTTAAGGCTCAGTTTGAGACAGTCCATAGACATCTGTAATATGACAGAGATGAACAATGTATTCTCCAGGATGAACCTGAGTAATAGCAAGGGAGGGGAAGAAAAGGGAGGGAGGGGAAGATATACTGGGATATATTGAATAAATTTTATTCATTATGGGTTTTTTTGTATTGGGAATTGAACTCAGGATCTTGCATTTGCCAGGCAAGCATTGTGCCACTGAACTATCTCCCCAGCCCATTGAGTACATTTTAAATTGGTAAAAAGTCAAAGAAAACTAGGAGGCAAAATTGATTTTAGAACTCTTGGCAAAGTAGAATAATAACTGATTTCAAACCTAGCAGTCCCAGGACTCAATGTTTTGTATACTTTGTAATAAAAAATATTAATCATGGTTATAGAAAAGTTCATCTTCAGTTTCTTACAAAAAGGCAGCTATAATGGTGTCCCTCCCATGTCCTAATGCTGACCACTTAAAACATCAAAATCAAAGTGAGATAAATATTCCATAGTTTCATGTCAGCATTCTCACTTGGAAAAGAAACAGATGTGTATTATTTTAGCAAACAGATTGGTTTTATCCCAGCTGTATTCGTTTTGAGAATTCTTTTTTTTAAATTTTATTTATTTGATATAGGTTTTGCTACATAGTTCACTCATAGTGATCCTGTCTCAGCCTCCCCAGCGTTGGGATTACAGGCATGCACCACCATGCCAATTTCTGGGGCGGCACAGCTTGTGGTACAGAGGATGGAACTTGGACCCTTGTGTTTGCCAAGCAGCCACTTAGACAGCTGAGCTATCTCCCTAGCCCTCAAATATTCTTTCATTGAATCTGCACTTCCCTCTCATCAAAACTACTCAAGGGAACAAGAAAAAAAGAACATCTAAGAAGTCTGAGAACAATTAGTCAGAATACAAAATCCTAAGGACTCAAAATTCCAATCCTTTCCTTTGCAAGGCTCTGAGGCCATTGCTAATTTGATAATTTGTTTTAATTATGTTCTCCACACAAAATTTATGACTCATATAAAATTGTAAAATGCCACAAATTGCAAGCACAATGCACAGCTCCTGACACAAAGAATTTATCATTTTTTACTGCATACTCTTCACTTTCACTGTAAGGTCTCAGATTCAGAGAAAGGCTCATAGGGAACTCAAAATTCACAGATAAGGAGGGCACTGAAAGCAGGCAACTTGAAATAAAAGTTATCTTCAACTATCTAGTCTATAAACCATTTTTTTCAGAATTTATAAACAATTTTTTTCCTGATAATAGAAAAACATTCCCTCTCTCCCATAGGAGACACACTAATAACACAAAGCAAAAGGCAGGGCTCTATCTCGTACCTGAAAATATGGACCAACACATCACATTAACCAAACCTAAGACACAAAGTACCTAGAAAGTTTGATGGAAAGGGGCAAAAAGTATGTATGAAATTGAGGGGGAAAACAGCTGGCTGACCCTTTGATGCTACCTTCTTCATGTTGTGTAGCCAACTCTTCTGTTATTTCCAGACAGTGGCAGCTTGAGAAATTTTATAAATGACTTTCAGGTTTGGCAGCTCAATCAGTGGGGCAGGGACAGCTCAGGTGATTCGTCTTGAGCTGCCAGCAGAGCAAGCACACACTTTTCACTTAGATGGAGTATTTGGGGGTGGCTTGGTGTTAGATAACAGTGCTAAGGAGGTATTTAAAGGTTCCCATGCCAACTTGGTGCTGGGGCTGCTTCTATAATCCATAGGGCCTCAAATTCTTTCAGGTGAGATAAAAATTAGAATAGTTAGAAACTTCTTCATAGAAGGTACTTTTAAATTGTCCCTGAAGTCTCTTCACCTTACAACACAGGACTGAAGAAACTCTGTGTTCATATTTTCAATTTTAATTAGTTTGCCTAATAGGCAGTGTAATATTTTATCATTTTTCATCAGTCAGTTCACATCAGCAAAATCAATGAAACTACTTAGACTAAGAACCCCTTTGTGGCTTTTATTAGTCCTCTCTTAGCTCCTAAAAATCAAGTTCAATATCTGTTTAGATGTTGAGACAGATGAGATCAAGGAAAAGGTAGGAGGGGAAAGGGACCCATAGAGCCAAGACAGAAGAATGTAAGGATGCACTTTAGCTCTTATCAGGCAGTGGGAGATAAGGTCTACTTTTCTGTGGGGAGCACTGCTCCTGCAGATCATGCAGTCTGTACATTTCCATTCCCAGCAGTATGTCGACTTTGGGGTGGGCCACTGCTTCCCCTCCTCTCAAGAGTAGAACTGCACTCTGCCATTCGAGCCCAACCTCAGCATGTCCCTTCTTTTCACACTCTGGTCATACACATGCATTTCAAGCTGAGGCAGGGGCTCCTTCTCTCAAAGTCATCATTTCTCAAGGCTTAGCACATCCTTGAGGCAGGGCAAAGACAGGGTTAGTAAGGACACTAACACACTGGGTACCCTGCTGAGTTTCTTATCAAAGCTGGCTTAAACCTCCAAATAAGGAGCCAACCATCTCCATCTTTCTGGTGCACCAGGCTATACTCTCTAGAGTAACACAGCCAAGACAAAAAGCCAGGCTTATCTGTGCAGCCTCTACCCCACCAGCCTGCAACAGCTTTTGGAAACACCCAGGTAGTAAATAATGTGTGGGATAGGGGCTGGGGAGATAGCTCCATGGCACAAGTGCCTGCCTGGCAAGTGCAAGGTCGTGAGGTTTTTTTTTTTTTTTTTTTGGTCTTTTTGAGACAGGGTCTCATTATGTAGTTTAGGCTGGCCTTGAGCTCACTTTTGTAGCCCAGGCTAGTCTCGAACTCACACTGATCCTCCGGCCTCAGCCTCCCAAGTGCTGGGATTACAGGCGTGAGCCACCATGCCCAGCTAGGTCGTGAGTTTGAACCTGGGTCCCACAAAAAAAAGAATGCCTGGGAGATAATAAGGTTGGCTCTGTGTGGCCTGAGAACCAATCTATGTGCTCACTTTTGGGGCCTGTTAGTAGTATTCAACTGATCTCATCAATAAAGCCAAGCAGATGCTAAGTCCTACGCTGGAGAAGAACTGAGTTCGAGCTTCTTTCATTCATCACTGTGAGAAAGCTGCATGTGCCATGATGACTGGACACAGTGATACTCTGCCTTAATTTTCAGGAACTTTTCTCCCAGGGAATTTCTGTTAAAGGATCTGTGAATTACAAATGATGCCATGGGCACACATTCACTTTTGGCCAATTTAGTAGGTACTTTCAGTTAATACTATTAGTCTTCCTCCTACACAGAAATACATGTGTCCCCTAGGAGCCCAACCACCCACAGAACTCTTCTACACATCTTTTTATCCTCAGCACACAGAGGGCTACATCTGGGAATATATCTAGAGAAAGAAAAAAGGTACTTTCTCTGAAATGCTATGTTTATAAACCAAGGGCCAGCTTCATATTTGGGTATAATTTCTAAATTCGTTTCTTACCCAGTAAACTAAAAAATGAGGGGCCCAGCGGGATGGCTCAGTGGTCTAAAGCGCCTGCTTGGGAAAGCTTGGGCGGCTTCAGGGACCGAGGTTCAATCCCTGGAACCACATGCTGCGCCAGCCCTGCCCTTAGGGCAGGCTGAGCTGGCCATAAAAAAATGAGTGAATAAACAAAGGTTCTGAAACAAGAAAAAAAATAAATAAATAAATAAATAATGCTTTAAACTAAAAAATGATCTGAGATAAGATTTTTTTGGGGGTGGGGGCAGGAATGGAGTTCAAACTCATGAACTTAACACTTGCCAGGCAGGCACTTGTGCCACAGAGCTATCTCCCCAGCTCTGATAAGAGTTTTAAGATTTTTTTTGTTTTTTTGTTTTTTTTGAGACAGGATCTCACTATGCAGTTCAGGCTGTCCTTGAGCTCACTTTGTAGTCCAGGCTGGTCTGGAACTCACACTAATTCTCCTGCCCCAGCCTCCCAAGTGCTGGGCTTACAGGTATGTGCCACCACACCCGGCTACTTAAGATGCTTTTTTTTTTTTTTTTTTTTAAATTTTATTATTTTTATTCTTGTTTCAGAATCTTTGTTTGTTTATTCACTTGTTTTTATGGCCAGCTCAGCCCGCCCCCCAGAGGGCAGGGCTGGCACAGCATGTGGTGCCGGGGATCGAACCGAGGTCCCTGAAGCCGCCCAAGCTTTCCCAAGCAGGCGCTTTAGACCAGTGAGCCATCCCGCCAGGCCCCTTAAGATGCTTTTTTAAAGTTCTAAATTCACACATCTATACTCTCAAATATGTGGAACCATAAAAACACTTATAAGAGATACTAGGTTACCTCGTATCTCAAAACCTATTTGTAGCAGAATCTTATAGTATTAGCCACTAATGATTTAAGCTTTCTGGAGTCCATGCCCTTATAGACTGAATCTAGGCTTAACCACAAGGCTTACTTTGACTATAGGACAACAGCAAAAAAGACCCTAGGAGCAACTGACAAGGCCCTGTGTCTTGGGGCTGACTTCTCTTGTTACTTTTGGAACTCTGAGGTTTTGTGTGAAGGAAGGCAGGTTCAATGGTGAAGAGAAGAAACAAGTCATCCCAGCTAGACCCAATCCTCCCACCAAATGCCAGGTATGTGTGTGAAGCCATTTATATTAGTTTTTCATGGCTGCCATAACAAAATGCCAGAAACAGTGGCTAAGACAATGGAAATCTTTTAAAGTGAGGCTGTTGGCAGAGTTCCATGTCTTACCATTGTGGGCCTGAGGGCCCCTTTCCTTCCTGGCTATTATGGAGATCATTTCCATCCTCACAGCTGCACCTCACTGAGGGAGCACTCTGCCCTTCTCACACAGTCTACCTGGGTAATTCAGGACAGTCTCCCTGAATGAAGATCTGGAAGGTTCCAAGCATAACACACTTGCAGGTCCTGGGATAACAATGTGTGCATCTCTGGCAGACCATCATTTTATCCACTATACCATCTATCAGTGATGGCGAACCTTTTGGAGACTCTTGGTGCCCACACTGCAATCACAAACCCACTTATTTATTGCAAAATGCCAACATTGTAATTAAGTATGAATACTAAGGTTTTAGTTTAGAAAAAATAACTCATATTAACATCTTTTGTGTTAGAAGGAAAACAGTAATAGAGCTTTCAGTGATACAAATAGCTTTTTATTGAAAAGCAGCCATTTGGTGTGCTTTTGCACAATAAATATGATCTTTGCTGGGAGGTACACACTGATACAAACTTTGGCAGGGGCAAGTTGGCTCACATACCAATAGATGCTCTTTGTGCCTGTTAAGGCACATATGCCATAGGCTCACCACCACTGATCTAAGGTCATCCATTTCCAGACAAGGGAATCTTTAGGTCCATTCTCACCAACTGACCAAGGCCACTCTCACAGTGGCCAAGGCCCAAGACCGCACAAATTGCAGCCATAGAACTCTGAGGAATAATGAATGTCGTCTGAAGCTGGGCTGGGAGGCTGAAGCAGGAGGTTCACAAGTTTGAGCCTAACCTGGGCAATTTAGTGACTCAGCAAGTTACACCTTGTCTTTTTTTTTTTTTTTTTAGAATTTTTTTTTTTTTTTTTTTTTTTTTTTTTTTTTTTTAGAATTTTTTTTTTTTTTTTTTTTTTTTTTTTCTTGTTTCAGAACTTTTGTTTGTTTATTTATTTTTATGGCCAGCTCAGCCTGCCCTGAGGGCAGGGCTGGCTCTGCATGTGGTGCCAGGGATCGAACCACGGTCTCTGCAACCACCTAAGCTTTCCTAAGCAGGCACTTTAGACCACTGAGCCATCCTGCCGGGCCCCACACCTTGCCTGAAAAAAAACAAACAAACAAAAACCCAGGGCTGTAGCCAGTGTGAAGGCCCTCGGTTCAAAACAAACTTTGGGGTGGTTTGCTAGTAACAAAGCTAACTGATGCAAGGCCAAGGCTATGCCACTTTTGAAGGCTGTGCAGTCCTCAATACAGGCACTATGCTTCATGCCCTTCTCTACTCTCTCAACAGCTATGCCTCAGGTTACCTACAGTCTTTTCTGAATCACAGCAAAACAATTAAATAGTTTCATTTCTTCTTTCAGTCCAGATCTAAAGAGAACTGCTAAAATTAAACCAAAGTCAGTCTGATTAGCCAACAGAGCCAAAGAAGTTTTTTGTTTCACAAATGGAAGCTACAAGCCGGGCATGGTGGCGCACACCTGTAATCCCAGCACTCGGGAGGCTGAGGCAGGAGGATTGGTGTGAGTTCGAGACCAGCCTGGGCTACAAAAGTGAGCTCAAGGCCAGCCTGAACTGCATAGTGAGACCCTGTCTCAAAAAAAACAAAAAACAAAAACCAAAAAAAAAACAAATGGAAGCTACAGACACTAGATAAATGTATATTCTGTAAGTCATAGGGAAAGATTTGAAGAAGGGCCTTCTTTGGATAGTGACAAGGAAGTTTCACTGCCATCCAGCTATCTCTTCTATGCATAACCACAGAATGCTTTGGGGCACAGTCTCTAAACAGGGGCTTTAACCTCTCATTAGTCAAGTACATTTTCTCAAAAGAGCTCCCTCTCAAGTCTGCTGATACTTAAAGGTCTGGAAAACTTCAGTAGAAGGAAAATGCCAATAACAAGTTAATGTCCTCTTGGCTCTTTTGGCTGACTTCCCTGTGCCTGGGTCTTGACTATTAATTGAATGCTATTCAGATTCCATCTCAAAAACAAATGAGGATGGAGACCAGAGCCTGCCTTCCCCAGACTGATAAGAGCAGCACAGTGCAATTATGCCCAAACAGCTTTGTTTTGGAATGTAATCACCGCCCCAGCCTCTTCCCAATGGGATGGCAACAGTGTAATTACCTCTTCAGGATGCATTGTTTGGAAATGTAATTCTTCTGCAGGCCCTCTTTCTAGGGGGAAGGAACAGCAACAAGAATGTAAGAGAAGCTGTAGCCCCCTCCCCAGTAGCAATCATGTGAGCAAAAAAAATTATTTTTATTTTCTTAAAGTGCAAGTTTAGATTTCAGCCAACAAAGAATCACCTATATCTCACAATGGTTCTATTTGAAAAATCCCAATTATAAGATGGACTGCCTGTGGGGCCCGGCGGGATGGCTCAGTGGTCTAAAGCGCCTGCTTGGGAAGGCTTGGGTGGCTTCAGGGACCGTGGTTCGATCCCCGGCACCACATGCTGTGCCAGCCCTGCCATCAGGGCAGGCTGAGCCGGCCATAAAAATGAGTGAATAAACAAATAAAGGTTCTGAAACAAGAAAAAAAAAAAAAAAAGATGGACTGCCTGTATTGCGATTCCAGCTCTTGGAAGTACCAGCTGTGGCACCAGGCAAATTCATAACTCCAGACTCAGTTTCCTCATCTGTAAACAAGTAAAGTGGCACATCTTAAGAACAGAAAAGATTGGCTGGGGAGATAGCCCAGCAGCTTAAGCTCTTGATAGGCAAGAACAAGGTTCTGAGCACTATTCTCCGGTACCAAAAAAAAAAAAAAAAAAGCACAACAACAAAAATGTAAAGAATAAATAAATTAGTATGTGGGAGGTGCACAGACCTATACTTGATATACAAGGTACCCTTAGTGGTTTTGTGGTACTAGGGATGGAACCTAGAAGGGTGCTCTGCCACTGAGATATAGCCTCAGGCCTTTTTAGTTTGTTTTTAAGAATTTTTATTTATTTTATTTTTTTCTTGTTTCAGAACTTTTGTTTGTTTGTTTGTTAATTGTTATGGCCGGCTCAGCCTGCCCTGAGGGTAGGGCTGGTGCAGCATGTGGTGCTGGGGATCGAACCGCGGTCCCTGAAGCCACCTAAGCTTTCCTAAGCAGGCGCTTTAGACCACTGAGCCATCCTGCTGGGCCCCAGCCTCAGGCCTTTTTAAAAAAATTTTTTTGAGACACAGTTTAGCTAAATCCAAGGCAGGACTTTAATTTGGAATCCTCCTGTCTCAGACTCCCCAAATGCTAGACTTACAGGTATATAGCACAATGGCTGGTTTTGTTTAGTTTTTAAAGCACATCTGAAATTATGCCACAACTACATTCCAGAATTGTGATCAATTCTAGCTCATGACCAAATCTAAGCTTCAGTTACCAAATTTTGTCTTTCACAACAACTATGTCACAGCATACTAGGCAATGTTCTGGGTAAAGTTTTTTATTGTGATTTTTATTTTGTTTTTAGATAAGGTCCTGTTCAGGGTGTTCTTAAACTTGCCTAACTTGGCCTCTCCAGTGCTGGAATTACAAGTATGAACCACCATGTTTTTTAAAATAGTCTCACTATGCCGGGCGTGGTGGCTCATGCCTGTAATCCCAGCACTTGGGAGGCTGAGGCAGGAGGATCGGTGCAAATTCGAGACCAGCTTGGGCTACAAAAGTGAGCTCAAGGCCAGCCTGAACTGCATAGTGAGACCCTGTCTCAAAAAGGCAAAAATAAAATAAAATAAAATAGTCTCACTATGTAGACTTGAACTCACCATATAGCCCAAGCTGGGCTTAAACTCCAGGCAATCCTCCTGCATGCTGGAATTATAGTCAACATCATGCCTGGCTGTTTTGGATAATTTTAAATGTCAGAGCTATCTGTCTGAATGAAACTTCCCTCTAATAAAAACTGACTTTGGATATTGCCTTTTTTTGTAGGGGTAGGGTGGGGTGGGAAACATGGTCTCCCTATTAGTTCAGCCAGGCCTTGAACTCATGGCAAAATTCCTGCCTCAGCCTCCCCAGTGCTGTGATTACAGGTGTGTGCCACCATATCCAGCATTTCCATATAATTTAATTCCTATATATTACCAGTTTAAGAAATACCACATGAATGTTGTGAAAATCAGCAAGTATCCGAAAAAGCAGCCAGCACTGGTGAGATAGCTTAGTGGTCTAAAGCACCTGCTTAGGCAAGCTTAAGCAACCACAGGGACCACGGTCCAATCCCTGGCACCACATGCACCCTCCCACCCCCAGCAGGCTGAGCTAGCCATAATATTAAAAAAAAAAAAAAGAAGCAGTCAAAGACAGTATGTTATACTGCAGATTCAGAAGACAATTCACCTCTCTAGCTTTTTTTTTTTTTTTTTTTTTTCCTTCTTTGTATTTTAGGAAAGGGCCTATAGGGGTTTTCAGGGTCTCACTACTAGGTGGGACTTAGTGATCTGCCTGTTTACAGCCTCCCAAGAGCTGGGATTATAGGTGTGCACCACCACGCCCAGTCTTAATTGCCATCTTGGTGTGCCCTGGGGGCTGGGCTAGCATGGCAGGCCTGGGGATCAAAACCCTGGCCCTTGCCCCTGCTTGCAGGTGCTTTAATCTGCTGAGCTATTTGGCCCTCTAGCCTTTTCATTTACTGTATAAAGACAAATAAGTTTTCCTGTGTATCCCACCTTGCTGAATAAATATTTTGTTTCCAACAGAAACTTGAACTCTTTACCTTCTGTTCAGTTATCCCACCATTCCTTTATAGTTAAAATCAGTTAAGTTCTCTGCTTTAGGAAGGAATATCTTTGGCTTCTGTTTTACCAGCCTTCAGCCACAAAAACAAAAACTATGAGTGTGCATGTGATGCAGTCCTGAAGAATACAGCCCATACTAAATACAGGTAAGAGAGGCCAGCCCCTCCAGGGTAGCACAGAGTTCCAATAGGCTGGGCTGAGAAGAAACCCAAGTTCTCACTTTGAAAGCCCTATAAAATAACAAGCTCTCTTTAGGGCATGGTGTATGTGGTTATAGGAGACTACCTACCTCCAAACTAATACTCAACAGATGATCATGCCTGGTCAGAAGGGTGCCCAGCCACCCACCTTAAGTGTCTCTTTTCATATCCTGGCTTACCAAAAAATCCATGCTTGTTGTTCAGCTGACAGTCCACGAACCGAGAGAGAAAGCAGGCCTTGTGGACCAGCAGGTGCTAAAGAGAGGAAATTAACACCCAAAAATTGGCACTACTTTGGTAGAGAGGGCGAGAGGTACTGTCTACCAGCTCCCATGGCATTTTCAGACATTTCAGAATGAATGAAGCTGCTTGGAGATATAAAAAGGAGAAGCAAAACAAACTCAGGTTTTTAAAAAAGGAGCAGGTGTGTATAATCCCAGCACTCAGGAGGCTGAGCCAGGAAGATGGCTGTGAGCTCAAGGCCAGCCTGTACCACATAGTGAGACTCTTAAACAAAAACAAAATAAAATAAATAAATAAGGGGCTGCAGTGTATAGCTCAGCAACATGGTGCCTGCCTGGCATATACAAGGTCCTGAGTTTGATTCCTGGTTCCACAAATAACCAGGAGCAAGCAGGGAGTAAGCATGGACTACCAGCTTCCAAAATTCATAAGGATTACTAAATAAAACTATACAAAGTAGATGGGACAGTGAAGAAGGCTGCTACAAGCCTTTGCAGGGTTTACAAAGAATCTCTAATTGTAACATTGGAAACAAAGAAAGAATATTTAAAGAGACTTGAATAAAGCTACCACTTTCAGCGGATAATATGCTTCTGACTTCACATGAGGGGTTTTTTTGATCCGTTTCCCTCCAACCCCACCCCCAGTTCTGAGGTTCACACTGAGCTACCTTTGCACTTTTTTTTTGAGACAGGGTTTTGCTAAGTTACTAAACTGCCCAGGCTGGACTCAAATTTGCAGTCCTCCTGCTCCAGCCTCCTAGAATTCTGTGATTATAAGCATGCTCCACCATAGTGGGCATATTTGCCCCCCACACACTATTCTGCAGATTTCAAGGCCATTTTATCACTCATTCTGAGGGTTTATTAACATGTCACAAGTTAGGATGA
Source organism: Myocastor coypus (assembly GCA_004027025.1). Taxonomy (NCBI): domain Eukaryota; kingdom Metazoa; phylum Chordata; class Mammalia; order Rodentia; family Myocastoridae; genus Myocastor; species Myocastor coypus. Next base: position 41,972 of record PVJA010007157.1, on the reverse strand, counting down.
AGTGAAAGGATTCTAGCATTATGGTGTATCATTACAGGTTAAAGGGAATCTTTTTTTTTTAAATGTATTTATTTATTTTTTTCTTGTTTCAGAACCTTTGTTTGTTTATTCACTCATTTTTATGGCTGGCTCAGCCCGCCCCGAGGGCAGGGCTGGCGCAGCATGTGGTGCCGGGGATCGAACCGCAGTCCCTGAAGCCACCCAAGTTTTTCCAAGCAGGCGCTTTAGACCACTGAGCCATCCCGCCAGGCCCCTAAAGGGAATCTTTATCTAGCACCTTTAAAATGAATAGTTAAGTCTAAGGAGTACAAAACCATGAGAATAAATTTTGAGACCACACTAGTTCTACAGAAGCCCAAGAAGACAAAGAATTTAAAAATTCTTTGTTAGTAGACCTGACAGGAACATGTTGTTCCAGCATAAAAGCTAAATGATTCTCTGAATTCTCATAGCAGCCTCTGTAATCAATGTCCTGCAGATATTTATGTGCTTAATGCTCTACTCAGTAGATAGTATGCTTATGGAAGACAGAGATAGCATGTTATCTGAACACCTAATACTTTATAATGTAACAAAAGCAGCTCATAAATACTGCATCAAATGGCTGATAGACCAGCTGTGTGCGCTGCAGGTGACTGCAAATTAATTTATTTCCCCCCATTATTAATAGCTCCAGACCAACAGTTACACATCAGGGGCACAAATACATCCTGGGTTCCCAGTGCTAAGTCATCTTAATGTAGTACTAAGTAATCTTTTCCCACACCTCTGCCTCTATTCCTCAACTATGAGTTAATCTAGATCACTAATGTTCAAATTTTAAGTGTACTAGGAACACCTGAGAAGAGCTTTAGAGCACAAGTTCCTTTGTCTTTACAGGAGACTTTCTGTCCCAGGTGGTCTTAGAAGCAGTCTAAGAATTTGCCTTTGCAGCAAGCTCCCAAGTAAGGCTCATGCCACCTGTCCAAGACCACACTCTGAGAATCCGATCCTGACATAGCTACATAGCAATAAGTACTTGGTCTTGCATAGATGTTTACTGTACCTCACCAACATAGAAAAGCTTTATGTCTTTTTTTTTTTTTTTTTTTAAAGACAGGGTCCCAGTAGGCAGTGTAGGTGGGCCTTGAACTTGCTTTGTAGCCCAAGCAAACCTGAATCCTCCTGCCTCAGCCTCCTGAATTCTGGGATTACAGGCATGTGCCACCATACCTGGCCAGAAAAGCTATTTTTAAAGCATAAAATTTTGTGTCTCCTTTACTCTCTGCCTCTCAGGGAACACTGCTACATCCACAGTTTATTACATGTAAGTAGTAGCTCAAGCTCACAGTCTTTTCAACTCTGACCACAGCAGAGAAGAAGAACGCTTTACTTGGGACTGAGGAAGAGCTCCATTGAAGACAAAGATACAAGCTCGGTGAGGGAGCAGTATGGTTTCATCAGGGAGGGTTACTCACATAATTCCTTTTTATATTGGCCCAAAGAATTTCAATAAAAATTACATAAGATCAATAACTAACATATATGTGCTCCAAACAATACCATTCTTTTTTTTTTTTTTTTGGTTTGGCTTTAGTTTTATGAAACAGGGTCACACTAGTCCAGGCTGGCCTTGAACTCACTATGTAGCCCAGGCTGGCCTCAAACTTGCAGCAATTCTCCTGCCTTAGTTCTTGAGTGCTGCGATGACAGGCATGAACCACCACAGCTGGCTGCTACACAGTATTATTCTTTTTGTTTGTTTTTATTATTACTTTTAATAAGTACACAGTATTATTCTAAGTGTTTCACATATAAAGGCTAAGTATTCTTATCTGACTAAAAGGGTTTTAAACTTTAGATTTTCTTTTTCTTCTTTAGATTTTGTAATATTTGCACAAATACATGCATGAGATATCTAGGGGATGACAATATAGTACTATCAGCAAAAATTACAGCGCTATATAGATAAGGTATACTATACCAAAAAAAGATACCAAGGCTCTATCAACAAGATACACAAAACTATACCGCCCACCGCCAAGAAAAGGACTGGTCACGTCTGAGTAGCAGACTAAGTTCAAATAGCAGGCTACGGTTGTTAAGTCCAAACTATCATTAAACAGGTAAGCTGTTAAATGAAGAATATCTGTATTAGACAAATTATAAAAACAGTTAAATGAAAATGGCTTGTTTTTAAGAACCCATGTTGGGGAAAAAAAAAAAAACACTGTCCGACAACCTTCATAATGAACTATAGCAGCCACCAACAAATCATCAGCTAAGTTCAGCCAATACTGATCCCTCACATGTCAGAAAAGACAAGGGAAAATTATTCAGACAATCAAGGATATCTTATCATACAGAAATGACAGAGAAAGTGCTCATCAATAATCATGACTATAAAAAGAGGCAACCTAGATATGATCTTTCACAAACCACATGACTCTGCCTCTTAGCTGCTTCCATGAATTCTTCAAGGTTACATTGATCACACAACTGATATTGCTAGAAGCTGTGGTTTGAACGTGCAATTCTGTCTCATTATAGAAGGAATTTCTGTAAATTACAATGGATCAATGAAACTGAAATATTACTAATAAGATATCACAGAAACCTCCTTGCCTCTGTAGAAATCATTGAAAAGCCAAATATCCTTGACAGTGAACTGGCATGAATGGAGCCACTGCTCTGTCCATCTCTGCAGTAAATACCTTGGAGGGCAGAAAGGCATATAAAGCATGTAGTACAGTTTAGTAGTCAGGAGTGTTAAGACAAAAATGAAACACAAAAAACAATCATAAGGCCAAATATAACATGGTAATTAATAATTACTTCCTGTGACTCAGAAATATATAGAAAACATGTTCTACCATAGAATAAAACATTTCTACATATCAAAAAGTTTCAAATGTAGTATCACGTCTCTCTTTTTTTTTTAAAGAATTTTATTTTATTTTAATTTTTTTCTTGTTTCAGAACTTTTGATTGTTTATTTATTTATTTTTATGTCCGGCTCAGCCTGCCCTGAGGGCAAGGCTGGTACAGCATGTGGTGCTGGGGATCAAACTGCGGTCCCTGCAGCCGCTTAAGCTTTCCCAAGCAGGCGTTTTAGACCACTGAGCCATCCTGCTGGGCCCCAGTAGTATCACTTCTAAAGAGGTGTTTTTTTTTTTTTTTTTAAGGTATTAGAGATTGAACTCAGGACCTTACACTTGCCAGGCAAATGCTTCTTCTACTGAGCTATCTCCCCAGCCCTAAAGAGTCTGTTTGTATCTGAGAATTTATTTAGCTCCAAATGAATCAGTTTTATTATTGTCTGAGAAACTACTGAAAGAAAACAGTCCTTCAAAGTAAGCCAAATAAAAAGTGAGCACAGACAGATCTTTCTGGCCCTCTGACACAGCCATTTTCCCTGTATGATATGTGGTCAGTGGGTCTTACAAGACTGTGCTTCAAATCACTCCCTTTTGCAGCAAAACAAGCTAACCATCTATTTTTTGGATATGAGACTACTTGTTTTGCCTCAATGTTCAAAACATGTTAGGTAGCTTACTTTTCCCCAGTATCAGATTATAAAAATAATCCTTTTGTTTTGTTTTGTTTTTGGAGATAAGATATTGCTATGTAGTTCAGGCTAGCTCTGAACTCAGGCTGGCCTCTAACACCCAATGATCCTCCTGCCTTGGCCTCCTGAGTGCTGGGATTACAGGTGCACACCACCTCATTCTGCAATAATACATATTTTAAATACATTTGTCTTTTCATGAATGCTGTATATATACCCAACATGCTTAATGTGCCTAAAGTACAACAGGCTATAGTCACCCCTTGTTTAATGACCAAGTTTTGTTTTCCCTGAGTAGGTCATTAAATGACTTGGTCACTAAATGAGAAATAGTGTATAGTATGTGCATTACAATATTCAGAACAAAGGAATGGGCAAAGGAAATTCCAATTTGACGACTTCACTTTTGTTAAACTGTTAAGTATACTATACTTGATCTTAGCCAAAAGGCTGAGAAGTGATTTTGTCTCTTCAATGCCACACTGCAATGTACAATGAAATATAAAACTACAATGATACATAATACAAGCAGCAAAAATTACAGTACTATATATACAAGATGTACTATAAAAAAAAAAAGGCATTGAGTCCCTATTGAAAGATGTACAGAACTGCACACCCCACCAAAGACAGGCCATAAATACAGTGGTGGGTCATAAGTCTGACTGGTCATTAACCAAGTAGGTCATTAAATGATAATATCTATATAGGCAATGCAGTATAGACATTGGATGTCAGCACAGTTCTTACTGGTGGTATAAAGATATGTCCTGGTGGCTGGTCAGATAGCTCAGCAGATTAAAGTGCCTGCTGAGGCAGACACAGGGACCAGGGTTCAATCTCCAGGTTGCCATGCTGGCCCCACCTCCAGGGTACACTAAGTGTGGTGGTGCACACCTGTAATTCCAGCTCTTGGGAGGCTGACAACAGGAGGATCACTACGAGTCCAATCTGTGTAGTGAGACCCTATACTAAATACTAAATAAATAAATAAATAAATAAGATCCCTCCTGGTATAAGGAGGTAGTAAAGGGCTGGGACAGAGAGCATAAGAACACTCCAGTAATTGGTATATACCAAGTAAGTGAAAGAAAAGCCTGTGTTCTCTGGGAGGAGTATTGCATTTACTTCTGTTTCTTAGGCAACCAAACCAGGCCCTTATCACCTTCCCTTTCATCACTGAAGCAGAAGGAAAGGTTAATTGGGTTAATTATTAAAGTAGCACTAGTTGGTTAGTACCACCACCATTAATTGTCCATTTATCTGGGGTTTGTAAACAACCATCTTAATTGATGTTGGGCTGGAATGTGCCACTCACTTTATTTGCCTGGTTACTGGGTACCAGGAAAAGCATAAAGCAGGAAGATAAAGAACTCAGCCAAGGAAATAAAAGGCCCAACACCAGAATCATTGCTCATTCCCATTTCATACTTCAGCAATACCATGATGGCCTTCAAATGTATTAACTATCATTCATCTTTCTCGTATTGGCTAGTCAAAGAACAGGTCTAAAGATAGTGAGTAATTAAGCAATTTGTTATGCTAGACAGCTGTATTATCAGGTTGTGAAGTCAGGCTAGTACCTAAAAGTCAGTAAGCCTGAAGTTCCAGATATCCATGGAGGTTGACCCTCTAGACTAGAGGCTTCCTGAAAGCAATTCCCTAAAGTAATAGACAAGTGGGGGTAGGGGTTGGTCAGACATGTTAAAGAGAAAATATTAGTATTTGTAACAAATATGAGAGGACCAAAAAACAACCAAAAATATAGTTAACAACAAAAATTATGGGATGGGTTAATTCTGTCGTACACCAGGAAACAGATATAAGAAGATTACATAAAGCAATGTAACTGTTGGGTCTGTTTTCTACATGGATATGCTGTACAACAGTAACACAAAGGAGGTGGAAAAAGAGTAGAGCTACAGTATAATAATGCTTCTGTATCTTTTTAGAAGTCTGTAATAAATCTGAAGGAACCCTCACAATATATAGTTGAAAACTCAATAAAGGTATTAAAATGGTATATTAGATGGTATCCATTTAATATAAAATCATCATAGGAAAACATAAAGAAGACATTAAAGTCCAGGATGTAGCTAAGTGTACGGCACCTGTTTGGCAAGCACAAGGTCCTGAGTTCAATTACTGGCTCAAAAAAAGACATTAAAGCCAGGCATGGTGGGGTATGTCTGTCTATAATACCAGTGTTCAGGAAGCTGAGGCAGAATTGTCATAAATTTAAGGCCTGGGTTACACAGTGAGTTTTTTAAATTTTTATCTTATTTTATTTCTTGTTTCAGAACTTTTGTTTGTTTGTTTATTTATTTATTTATTTTTATGGCAGGCTCAGCCTGCCCTGAGGGCAAAGCAGGCGCAGCATGCGGTGCTGAGGATCGAACCGCAGTCCCTGCAGCCGCCCAAGCTTTCCTAAGTAAGCGCTTTAGACCACTGAGCAATCCTGCCAGGCCCCCACACAGTGACTTTAAAACCAGTCTCAATTACAGAGTGAGACCCTGTCTCAAAAAGGAAAAAAAAAAAAAAAAAAGCTTTAAAAATATAAAAAACAGCAAAATGACAGATAAAAATCCACAGTAATATTAACTGTGAATGGATCACATAATTCAAAGACAAGATTCAATTATATGCTTTCTGTAAGTTATACCCTTCAGATTCAAAAGACTAAATAAGTTAAAAGCAAAAGGATGGGTAAAGATATATCATACAATCAATAACCACGAAAGAGTTGAAGTAGCGATACTGATTAAAACTTACTTTGACACAAAAATATTACTAGAGATAGAGGGACATTTTGTAATGGTAAAAAGCTGTAAGAATTATGAATACACATACATATAATAACAACATCACAAAATACATGAATCAAAAACTGACAGAACATGATGTAATATCCTGTAACTCAGAGGTGTCTCAAATTTTCTGGTCAAGGAGATAATGGGACCTCAGAGGAAAGGGATAAATGAACTATAGTGTGTCTAAGGAGAGTTACCCAGAGAAAAACACTCTCTCAGGCTTTCACAGAAAGCAAACTGGCCAAGCAATGGCCGTGACTCATCCCAAAGGCTGACACTGACAACAGTTCTACAAAGCACTGTATAAGGTTCCAAAGTTAATCCTGAGGGGATTTGACCTTGGAAGATACAAAAGATGAATGTTTTATTATACAGGTCTTGCTTTGACTTGCCCTTGATCACCCAGCAAAAAGGATTAATTACGAGGCATGAAAGGCAGAGCTAGATTGATGAGATGAGCTGTAGGAGGCTTGGATCAATAGCCTCCAACATTGCAAGTTTAACTGATGGCCCACTGCAATGGTGGAACACTGGACTGTGTATGCATCTGCTTTCTCTTAATTCAAAGAGAAGAATTTTTTTTTTCTTTCCTTAGCAACATCAATATGAGATGGGTCATGCCCACACACTGTGCTCTGTATAACTATTGTGAAGACAACATACAATGTGTCAACTGTTAAAAAAAGAAAGAGAAAAAAAATTAATTAAAAAAAAAGGAAAAAAAAAAAACTGACAGAACTAAAGGGATAAAGACACAACAAAATCTGGAAATTTCAACATCAAACAATAATAAACAGGATAAGAAAACAAGAGTATCAGCCAGTATACTTGAACAACATTATGAACCAAGTAGATGCATCTGACATCTACAGAACTGTAGCTAATAACATATTCTTCTCAAATACACAGGTACCATTTTCTAGGGCAGGTCATAAACTAGGCCAAAATATTCTTATAAATTTAGAATAATTGAAATAATGCAAAGTACATTCTTAGGTCATAGTGAAACTAAATTTAAAAATCACTAACAGAAGGAAATGAGAGTAATTCACAAACATGTCAAAATGAACAATATATTCCTAAACTACTAACGGGTCAAAGAAATCATAAGAGAACTTAGGAAGACTGGACACAAAGCCACCTCTAGCCCAAGATACTTACCGAGCTCCAAAGACCTTTGGGCAGGAGCAAGAAAATCCTGACACTTCTCATTGATTTTAATCAAAATAGTAAGTAAGTTAAGGACCACATCTGCTAAAGCAGATGCTCACTGGGATGAAAGACAAAAAAAGATTATGCAGGGAAGATCACTAATACTCTGTGTGACCCTGGTCCTCAGGAGTTTTTTGTCTTCCAGTAATTCTGAGGAGGCTGTCAAATGCAAGGGCTTCTCATTTCACTTTTATGAGGTTTCAAATATGCAAGAAAATATTTTAAGCTTAAGAATCTTTTGGCAGATATTCTCTACTTAACGAACTCCAGAAAAATTGCATAGAAGACCAAATGGAGGTCTTGTCTTATGAGTCTGTCAAACCTGGCTGAAAATTTCAAGTCTGCTTCTCATGGGTGTCATACTGGCCAGGTGGTGGAACTTCTTGAACCTTAGTTTTTTCTTCCATGCAGAATGGAAATGGCACCTACCTCACAGGATTGACACAACGATTAAAGAAGGTAACATATGGGAAAACACATAGGGACGGTACGGCAGTTATTTCCTTTGTTTCAGTTGCTGTAATTACAATGAGCTAAAGCTGTCTACTTAAGAGTCAGCAGGGGGAGCTCTCCAGACTTCTGCATGTTTCCCCAAATACATACCTGCTAGTTACAACAGCTTTAAATGTATTTATACCTGTTTGACTATGAGCTTGTTTGACTACTGGTTCTGACCTGGGCTAAAGGGTTGCTGAAAGCCACCAGCAACTTATTGAATTTTTATAAGGGTCAAGAGATGAAGCTGATCAGACTATCAGGATTACTGCCTGATAGCTTCTGTTTTCTATCCCTTCAGGCTTTTCTGGCAGAAAAGAAAACCAAAAGGATCTTAATTTTTCAAATTCATTTTTCCTTAATCATTCATTCATTCAGTACAGGGTCTTACTACACAGCTCAGACTCATAGTGATCCTCCTATCTCAGCCTCCTCAGTGCTGAGATTACAGGAGTGTGCCACCATGCCCAGTTTAGTTAGTGGCACAGAGCAGCTACCTAAAAACCCATGGAGTTCTGGGGCTGGTGTGGCATATGCTACTGGGGATTGAATCTGAATTCTTGAGCTTGCCAAGCAGACACTTAGACTGCCGAACAATCTCCCCAGTCCTCCTCTCTTTCTCTCTCTCTCTCAGGGTCTCACTATTAGGTTAGACTCATAGTAAGCTGCCTATTTATAGCCTCTCAAAAGTTGGGATTATAGGCATGAGTCACCACACCCTCAATAGCCATCTCAGGGCACCCTGGAGGATGGGGTCAGTATGGCAAAATTCATTTTTATTGATGTTTCTGAATACCTTTTGTTAGGGCCTACTTCATAATCATTTACGACCAAAGCAATGGTCACACCTTTTAAAACTGCATGTATGTGTCTGCTCTGTGTTCCTATATCTGCCAAATTTCCATGCTCTACCTATCCCTGAAAGAAGTCACTCATTATTCAAATAATCTAATATTTTAAGCCAAGAAATAAACAGTAAGATTAAGTATGGCTCATCACTGAGACTGACTTATAGGAGGGCAGAGCTCATAGTTATCTTTATCTTCCTGGCCTAGAACAGTGCCTGACACATAACAGTTGCAGAACAAATATATGTACCGAATATAATTGTTCAGAGACTATCACAACCTCATTCCAATCATACAAGAGAAAGTGCCTTTCCAGGAAAATTGGGAGTGCTTACTAGTTAAAGGCCAATTTCTCTTTCACTCAGAAAGTCATTATTATAGTAGCTCAATTACATGATCAAAATAAGTTTAATAAAAGCAAAACATCTGTATTCAGGAGGACAAGAAGGTTTTGGCAACAGTTATTACATAACAAGATGTTCTGCAACAAGCATCACTGGGTCATAAAAAACCATGTCTAGGAACTGCTTAAAATGGAAGCATTAAGCAAGAAAAACTCTGACAGTCAGTCAAGTTCCCCAAGAGCTCTTTCTCTCTTCTTGATTACAGTCCGGACAAAGGAACGCAATTTGATGTGTTGTTAAACAACTGCAGGAAGGCCGACTAGACAAACAGCTTGGAGATCTCACTCTGGAGCCCACAGGCTGCTAGGGATCAATGCTGCCTGGCCACATCATGCTGGAGGACTTGATGCTCTGGACATTAGTTCCTGTCACTGTTACTTAGGTAACATCATTCATCTCACAGAATTATGATACCATAGGACAGAAATGTGTATAAAGCATTTAAAATCCCTGTAGTACACAGCAATTGCTCAATAAATGTTAAGCATTTGTTCGCGTTATTATTGTTGGTATCTCTTCAAAGAAATACAAAAATTACACAACTACCAAGAGAATCTAAAACAGTAATGGCAAACCTTGTAGAATTTTCAATGATAACAAACATCCTGTTGTAGTGCTGGATAGTGGAGGCAGATGTTTGAAACAAGTAGACAAGAGAAAGAAATAGGAACAAAGTGATTAACTACAGGGATGAGCTTTTTCATGTCTTCTGTTAAGCCATGAAACTACCTGAGGTGAGAAGAGGTCCAAGGCCACAGGGTTTGTCTAACAGCCAGGGCCACAGCTCTCCTCAGACAAAGCCGGCAGATTATTGTGGTATAGTCTGCTCCCTGGCCAGCCCAGGACTTGCAAAGTTTTCATGACTGGCAGAGAAAGCACTGAGTATTGTGGGATTTCTAGGCCTCTGTATTAATTGGGTTAAGGATGCTACTCTGGGGAGGTCAGATCTAAAAGGCTATAAGCTATTACAAATATTCACCTGTCTCACCAGATCTTTGTACCTTTAACCACCAGATATCTGTGTCTTTAACTACTACATGGCTAAAATTTACAAAATTACAGAATTTTATGCAGTTTTTCATTTGTTTTGCTCTTGCAATGCTGGGAATCAGAACTAGGGCTATGTAATACACAACCACTCTGCAGTAGGCTACATTGCCAGTCTCAACATTTGTTATAAAGACACTTACTAAGATGTAATTAAATGTAGCTTAAATTTCATACCTTTTATGCCTTTCATTTTGGTGCCAAGGATCAAACTCACAACCTTGTGCTTCTCAGGCTGTAGCTTGTGCTGCTGAGCTATCTCCCCAGTCCCACCTTTTATGTCTTTCCATAAATTTATAAGTCAGTAGTGTATGGAGGGGAGAGGGAAGTAACTGTTGTCATCAGAAGCTGTTGGACACATCATATCTCACATCCTGACCACATAAAACTTCAAAGTCCATAAAATCTGGCCCAGTAAGGCTTTTCTAGCCCATTTTCTGTTCTGTAAAAAGTTCTCATCCAGTTTAATGGGTCTCTCCCCTATCCAAACCCTCCCAAGAGTCCACCAACCCTGGAAATTCCATGTACTGGCAGTAGCAAAGGGTTGTAGAGGCATCTTAAGCTCCTAATTAAATCACAAGATCCAGCTCTTGAGTATCTCTTTCCAACCAAAACATGAACAAGACACCTTATCATCCAATTAAAAGCATAGCTGGAACTTAATTGCTAGATTAAAAAACAAATAGTTCAAACATTTTAACAAAAAGTCTGAAAGAAACAAGAATAGGAAAGAAAAAGATTTTCAACCCTGTTGTTTACTGCCTGCAAGTAAGGAACTAAACGGGACTCTAAAACAGTTTTTAACCAAGACACTATAATACCAGCACAGACAAAAGGAGCAAAAAGCTTTATCTGACTCCCTGTCACCTGGCAATGTAAAAATCCAAAAAATTATTTCCTTACCTGCTAGGACCCTGTTAACAGAAGAGTGCGTTGCCAACCCAGGCTGTCCACGTTCATGAAAAATCCCAGCATAAGGCAAGTACTCAGGCAGCAAAAAGCGCCTACAAGAAGGAATCATGTATGAAAACCTTACTGAAGACTACCACAAAACAAGGACATGCTATTTGCCTTCAAAATTCTAGACTAAGGGATATACTAAACCTAAAAAAACCCAGAAACCCAGAAAAGTATAGAAATTCCCAAGATTTGTCCTTTTATGAATTTGTATTTCCTTCCTGCCCTTCTAAGGTAACCCTACCCAATCATACCCAAAGCCTCCAAGGCTTCTGTCTTTCAACAGGATGCTCCAGTATGTTTTCTCTCTCTTTTCACTGTGGTTAATCATCTCCTGTTAGGTCTTCAGGTGGCAGGGTGGGAATCTAGGCTCATTAGAAAATAATTCCTGATATGGATAATCCAAAGATCCCAAAGTAGGTTTAAAACTAAATCCTAAGCACCCTCTGTTGTTCACAACTCAGTTTTTACCTTGGAACGAAGCGTCCAAGTGAAGGAGCAGACATCCGGGCGTTACGGGGCGCTCGGTGCCTAGATCTGTCACCATTATCCCTGGAGGAAACAGGAAAATTACATATAAGACAGTCATTAAGAAAAAGCCAGGCATGGTGGCACACATCCATAATTTCAACATTCAGGAGCCTGAGACACAAGTATAATGAGTTTAAGGACAGTCTGGGCTTCATCCCTAACATTGTCCCAAAAGCAAAAAGACAGAGTGGGAGGGACCACTGATACACAAAGAAACACTAAGACAGAATCATCCACAATCCCCAACTAAATTCCTATTGAGGGGAGGAGTCTACAGAATTAGTCATCTGTTGTCTCACTAATTTGGGTGGTACATTACTATAGGACATTTCTGGAGGGTTCTCCAGAAACAACTAGAAGGTTGTTAGGAAACAAGAGCATTTTTCTTGAGTCAGTGTAGTCTTTGAACCTGTGATACCTCAAATTGAAGCCAAATTTAGATCTTGGGATTAGAATATAAACTTGTAAACAGTTATCTTCAGATGAATTAGTGATAAAGAAAAGTCAGTGATTAAAAAAAGAGAGAAAGACTATAGCTGGGACCTTCTTTGAAAAAGGCCAAGAAACAGATAATGGTTAATATTAGAAAGTGCAATCATAGAGTCGGGGGTATAGCTTGGTGGCATAAGCACTGAAGTAAAAAAAAAAAAAAGAGTCAAGATGCTTTATGGATATTAAAACAATTATAATAATCAGCATGTATTTATTCAGTACAGAGGTTACTGTATCTCATTTAATCTTTCTAGCTATCCCATAGAGTATTATTAGTTCTGTTTTACAGATAAGCCTAAGATCCAGACAGGCAAACACCTAAGGTCACACAACCAGTAAGTGGAAAAAGCAAGACTCAAGGAAGATCTGTCATTAAAGCCCTGGATCTTTCTGCCATATTTCACTGCTTCCTACAAGAAAAGAAAAAGAAATTTCATGTGGCTTTGTTTCCAATGCATCACAGGAACAATAAGCCAAAGGGCACAGACTGGACAGAACAGTTAATTAGCTGCTTAAACAACTCCACAAAATAAATGAACTTCTGAGAGCTTGATTTGGGACATTTTCTGAATTCTCCCTGTGGATTATTGTCAAATCAATGAGATAATCTTCAAACCAACCCTGGAACCAAAGTTAAGGCAACATTTTGATTTTAAGTGGGCCACCGGGAGCTGTACAAGGCTGAAACAAAAGCCATGAAGGTTTTTATATCTTAGTAGATTGGCTGCTGAGCATTAAAAGAAATCAATACAGGGATATTGGAAGTTCATCCATTAAACGCCAGTATTTGGTTTTTATTTTCCCAAAAAGAGAAAGTACATGACAGTTTTTTTTGTTGTTGTTGTTTTTGTTTTTTTGCTTTAAACAATTTATTTAACTGAAATGGACTTACATTTGTTTCTTAAGTGACTTCCATTTATTTGGATACATCTTTTCCCAATGTTGATTTACAAGATCTTCAAGCCAATATAAATATCTTATAGGGGCCCGGCGGGATGGCTCAGTGGTCTAAAGCGCCTGCTTGGGGAAGCTTAGGCGGCTTCAGGGACCACGGTTCGATCCCCGGCACCACATGCTGTGCCAGCCCTGCCCTTGGGGCGGGCTGAGCTGGCCATAAAAATGAATGAATAAACAAACAAAGGTTCGGAAACAAGAAAAAAATAAATAAAATAAAATAAAA
>PVJA010007157.1:0-28349 GCA_004027025.1 Myocastor coypus | reverse complement strand
TAAATATCTTATAAATATTTGGGTATATACCTGCACAATACCTCAGCAATACTTTTCAGCAAGAAAACACTGAAGAGTAAAGACGAGACACAATTACTCACTACAGTGAAAATCTGCTGAGATATGTTTGAGGTAAGAAGGCACCACATACCTCTTCAACTAAGAAAATCACCCTTACAACACAGGGCAATTTTATTTTTATACAGGACCTAGAACACTTAAGCTGTCAATTAGGTGGTGAATGGCAGAACTACATCCCAGTTTATGCCATAAATTCATAGGGAATAGGTTCCATCAACTCAGGTTCCTTCCCATTGGTCCTCACAAAGTGTGCTTCTCTGGGAGGGGCAGGCTGGCGCTTCAGTTGATCCCAAGTACCTTTCTCTTTGGCTTCTTTCTTTTTCTGATCATTTTCCTTGACACATTTCAAGAAGCTATCACGACTTTTTGAATGTTTAATATGCTCAATACATACATTAATCCTCTTGGCAAGTATCTTGCCCTTAACTTGCTTATTTACAACAATGCCAATAGCGTGATGGGTAACACTGTAGACTCTTCCTGTTTTGCCATGGTAACGTTTGTGAGGCATTCCTTTTTGCACAGTACCCATTCCCTTGATGTCTACAATGTCACCCTTTTTGTAGATTCCCATGTATGTGGCCAAAGGAACCACCCCATGTTTTGTAAAGGGCCTGGAGAACATATAACGGGTTTCCCTCCTCTTGCCCTTTGTGTTAGTCATTTTGACAAATTATTGGAAGATGGTGGTTCCGGCCGAAAGGGATGACTGTTTTTCTTAAGATATTACATTTCTTGGGCTTGAAACACAACATATAAAAGAAGGAATAAGCAGAAATATGTAAGTCCAAGTAGAAAGCAAAGAGGGGGCTAGAAAACATAATGAGATCAAAAGTTCTAGCTGAATACACGGTACACTTTTGTAATTTCAGCACTCAAGAAGCTAAGGCAGGATCATTGTAAGTTGAAGGTATGTGTGGACTACATAGCATGTTCAAGGTCAGGCTGAACTACACAATAAAAGACTCTGTCTCAAAAAAGAAAAGAGGCTGGAGATGTGTCTGAATGGTAGAGCACTCCCAAGTTTAATTGTGAATACTGAGAGAAGGGAGAAAAGAAGGAGGGGAGGGGAGAAAAGAGAGAAACAATTAAAAAAAAAACTATGAAAACAAGAATGGGTTAAGCTGGGAAAGGGATGGGTTATGGTTGGAAAAGTAAGAATACACAACCAAAGAACAAGACATATAAGAAGGAAAAGAGTGTGGCTTTAGCATTGGCAGAGATAGATGCTGGACCAAAGGTATGGCTCTGAAGAATCTAAAGATGAAAAGGGTAACTACTCTCTAGTCTGTTATCTAGGAAAAAGAGCAGATTCAGAGGTAAGGAACTAAAGCAGAAAAACACATCTCAATGCACAGGTCAGGGGAGGTAAGGAATGATGAGAGTTCAAAGAAAAGACTGAAGGAATTAAAAGTACTTAATATAATGCTGTATCCAGAAAACTAAGAGTCTATCATTCACTTTGCACAGATGCATGGTCAACGTATACCAAGACCTCATAAGCTAAAAAGAAGCAAACTAAGTCAGGTAGAGATTGATGACAGGATGTCTATCAAAGGAGCTGTGGGGTGGAGGAAGAGTGACAACTTTTCATAGAAATAGTAGAAAAGTATTAGATACTAGGCTCTCCTTTTTCAGGAAAAGTAGGCTCTGAGAAAGTGAAAACCAGAACACATAAATATGCTGGTGTTGCTTTTCCAAAACAGGAGGAACACTTTTCAGGGAGACACCGGAGGAACTCTCATCAATTTTAACAGCCAGAAGCTGCCTTTAAGTCAGCAGGACAGAAGCTTGCTGAGTTATTAATGGCTTTCCTAGTTGTTGAACTCTGTGCATTTCTAATTAATTCTCACAGAGGTATTTGGGATGGCAAGGGGGAAAAAATCTAAAATTTTCTTGTAAATGATTTTACAAGGAAAAAAAAATTCCTTTGAACAATCAAGCTTCTGAGACAAATGTTGAATAAGAGAAAATGCATCTCCAGGACGGGAGAGACACAACACCAAATCTTCTGCCTAAACTTCATGATTTCTGCCTCAGTGAGAGGCTACAATATATAAGGGAAAAAAGAAATACCACATACTTACAGACTGCGGTCTGAGTTCTGCCCAGACCGTCAAGGTGTCATTGCTCCTCAGTGACAAACAGCTGATTAGAACCTTTATAAGTGAATCTTTTGCATCAACCAACTCAAAAAACAACTTGACAGTGCACAGCTGAGCTTGCTGAAAATTAGACTATTTGAAAACAAAACACAACAAAACCCCACTTGTTTCCCTGTTGCTGCTTCTCTGCTTCTACTCAGTCTCTGGACAACACATTGTCTAGTTTGTGTTCCTGTCTCTGCGGAACACAGTCATCTTAGTCAAGTCCTTTCCTTACGGAGTATCATTAGTTAGGCACTAGTTCCAAGGACTGTGCATTTGTGGAAGAGCTTAGATTTCTTGGTACAATTGAAGCTAAAATCATTCACCAGAGACACCTAACAACACAGGTCTCTCAAAACAGCAGAGCTTTAATTTTTCTCCAAGGAACAGTAATGTAAGAGATAATTACCACTTACAGATTCCTCTGTTCTTTTATTCTACCTTTTAATTTCATCTGCCTACATTATGCAAATCCATATTCATATTGTGCATTTTATGCTAAAAAATAAACATATAAATCTAAGTGGTTATGTCTTCCTCCCCACACCTCCTGGCTGTTTAATTCTTTCTTCTATATTTTCCCCTTTTAAGCCTAGGCACAATTCAGACATATTCCACTTTCTTTTGCCACATTCCCTAAAATATTCACAAGTATTTTATTTGCATGGAAAGAGTACTGATTCAAAAATCTGCCAAGCAATATTATACATTTCTAAGCAATACGTCAAAATCCTTGGTAAAGAACTAGCATTTAGGTAGGTATGTATTTCATAAATATATTGAGGGTTGACAATAGCAGGGAGCCTATTCCTAATTCTCAGGAGATCTCTTATTTTCCTGAGACTTTTGATTATTTTATCTCTGCTATATATAAGGAAAAAATCTTCTAAGGTAGTTAATATCAACAAAGACTCAGGAATTTTAGGGGCCAAGAAAAATTTCAGATGCCATCTAATGATCACACATTGAGGATAAGAGGTAGAAAGGGGACCTTGCTCATCAAGACTACAGAGAAGGTGCGGGGTTAGCCCAGTGGGCTAGTTATGTGGCTAGTAGGTACTGACAAGAGATGCTACTTCCAATCCTTGCTGTAACCAAAGTCACTTGCTAATTTACAAGCTTAGTTCAAAATCAGCAGTAGGAATGAGAAAGGATTCATTAGTATTTTATTTGGAGAAGTGGGAAGAGAGATGGCTGTGCTCTCTGGAACATCCACAAACAGGTCCTGCTGAGAAAACAAGGAGTATTACACTAGGCACTAAAAGTTCAACCACAAATATGCTCACCAATGCTAGACCTACTGCTGACTGGTCTCCCCCACATCAATACGACTGCTACATGAGCTCCCTTAACCAGTGCTATCAAAGCAAACTGCCTAATAATGAATAGCTGTCCCTTGATAAACACAAAGTACCAGCCAACCATTCAAGCTCTGCACCTACAGGGGTTCCTGACCTCTAGGATTATCAAAACTCCAAAGCTCTAGTGGAGATGTACCCAAGATCCCTAAATATAACTCCCCTGTCTCTGGGCTTTTGATTCATGTTTCCTTCATCTGAATTCTCCTTCTCTACATTCATGTTCATCTTTCAAAATCCTCTGAGTTCCTCAATACCCTATGCTTCAACATTCAATCCATGAAGACTTATCACATTTCTCCAGATTCTCTCCAGACACTTATGTAAAAATCTACCATATTACTCCTTAGTTCAAATGCATAAATACCCTCCTCTCTCCTGCAGCACAAAGTTTGCCTTCCTTGTATGGCACACATTTTCAAGACTTGCATACTCAAATTTTCAGAGTTCATCTCCTGTCACAGATCTTATACTCTGCCAGACCTATCAACTCCCCCAACAGTTCATTCTGTTATATGTTTTTATGACTATACATCTACCCTTTTCCTTTTCTAAGATTTATATTTTTGTTGTTAAAAGTCCACCTTGTAAAGAAAAAAATCATCATAAAACCAAAGTGAACAAAATTATTTAAAATTCTCCGGTAGGGGCCTGGGGAGATAGTTCAGTAGAATAAGTGCTTACCTGACAAGCACAAAGTCCTGAGATCAATCCCTGGTACCACAAAATAAATAAATAAACGAAATAAAATTCTCTAGCCGGGTGTGGTGGCGCACGCCTGTAATCCTAGCACTCGGGAGGCTGAGGCAGGAGGACTGGTGCGAGTTCGAGACCAGCCTGGGCTACAAAAGTGAGCTCAGGACCAGCCTCAACTGCATAGTGAGACCCTGTCTCAAAAAAGACCAAAAAAAAAGAAATAAAATTCTCTAGTAAAAGTCTCATATCAGGAAAGTTTGAGCCAGGCATGGTTGCACATGCCTGCAATTCCAGCACTTGGGGGGCCTAGGTAGAGGATCACTGAGTTTGAGACTACCCTGGGCTACAAAGTGAGCTCATTACCCTAAAATGCATAGCGAGACTCTGTCTCAAAAAGACACACACACAGACACACACACACACACGCACACAAAACACGCGCGCATACACACACACAGTTTGTATAACACCAATCAACACAGACCACTGACTGATTTTTTTTTCCCCCTTTTTCCTTTTATTTTCTTTTAGAGACAGGGTCTTGCTATGTAGTTCAGGCTGGCCTTGAATACACTATGTAACACAGCCCAACCTCAAATTTGCAGAGATCCCCTTCATTAGCCTCCCAAGCACTGAAATTACAGCTATGCACCACCCCACCTGACCAAAAGCCCAAACTCTTCAACATTTTACTGTCTTGCCTCATCCAGTGAGTTACATGATTTTTGACTATCTAGCAGGATCCAGTTAACAAAGGATAACTTTACAGGACTGGGTTTCTCTTACACTCCTGTTATAATTTGTAAATCAAAGGAAAAACATAATGGTAACTGCATTTCACACTAAAACAGACAACACAACCCCAGATGCCAAAAGTTGGTCAATCTTGGGCTGGGGGATAGCTCAGTGGTCTAAGAACCTGCCTGGCAAGCACAAGGACCGGGGTTCAATCCCAGGTACTGCATGCCATGCCACTCCAGGCACCATACTAGCCACTGAAACTGGGTGTGGTGATACACACCTGTGATCCCAGCACTAGGGAAAATAAGACAGAAGGATCATTATGAGTCCAAGCTGCATAGCAAGACCTTGTACTAAATAAATAAATGAATAAATAAATAAAAGATTTAAATTTTTTATTTGGTCAATCCTTTCTTGGCTCCAATAGATACATTTAATATTAGAGACTATACACTGACTCCCAAGACATTCTAGAAGTTCTAGGTTCAGCTGCGAGAACATGACAAAGTACTTACTACCAAGGATATATCCTTTACTCTTCTGGAACTTCTAGCCAGAAAGATCTGAGGTAAACATGAAGTCTCACAAAGCCATCAGGACTATTGCCTGACACAAGGAATACTATCTAGTTCCTAACATAGTGTATTTTCTTTGCCAACTAAACTAAATTTTAGTTACATCAAAAGGCCAGATGAATATTAAATTATAAAGTAAAAGCAACCAACTTCTCCGATGCCACAACCAATCAGATGCCAACACTGACAGCATTCATAACTCTCCTTAGCTACGCCACACCAAGAAGACCTCTTAACGATTTTCTTGCTACAAGATGTCTAGCAAGGGACAGGCCTGATTGCTCAGCAAACTAAAGTGTCTACTTAGGCAGGGTGCAGTGGCTGGGGTTCAATCCCCAGTGTGCCATGCTGGCCCTACCCAAGGCACACTGAGATGGCAATTGAGACTGGGCATGGTAGCACATGCCTCTAGTCCCAGTACCTGGGAGGCTGAACATAAGAGAATCACTGTGAGTCCGATCTACATAGTGAGACCCTGTAGAGCCTATACCAAATACAAAAAAAAAGATGTCTGACAAAGGGACAATAAAAGGAAATACTCAGTTGGATGAGTGACACACTCCTTTGGTCCCCAGTACTCAAGAAACTGAAATGGAAGGTTAACTTTGAGTTCACAAATTTTAATACTATCCTAGACAACAGAACAAGTTCTCATTTCAAAAACAAAATAAAGTACAGCTCAGTGGTAGAATGCTTACCTAGTGTGAAATGAGGCTCTAGGTTCAAATCCCAGCACCAGAAGGAAAAAAAAAAAAGTCTGCCAAGCACAGTGACACACATCTGTAATCCCAGCACTCAGGAAGCTGAATGGCCTGGGCTATATGGTTTTATTTTATTTTATTTTTTTAAAGAATTTTTATTTTATTTATTTATTTTTTTCTTGTTTCAGAACTTTTGTTTGTTTCTTTATTTATTTTTATGGCCAGCTCAGCCTACCCTGAGGGCAGGGCTGGCACAGCATGTGGTGCCAGGGATTGAACCGCGGTCCCTGAAGCCGCCCAAGCTTTCCTAAGCAGGCGCTTTAGACCACTGAGCAATCCTGCCGGGCCCCGGCTATATGTTTTTAAACCAGCCTGGGCTATAATGCAAAATCAAAGCAAGCCTGTACCTCAAGCAAGATCTTGAGTCAAACAAAACAGAAGAGAAAGTGTTACAGCAAAGGACTGTGTATCAGTGTATGTGATACAGTATTGCTAAAATAGATACATCATGCCAAACAAAAGGGCCAGAACTCATCTCTGGCACCCAGAAAAGATCAACATATTCACAATTAAAAATTTTTGCATATTTGATAACAAAATGGATTTTTGGATAAAGAGTACCCAAGAATAATCAGATAAATTAAAAGATGGAAGAAGCATAATAAAACCTGAAGAGACTGTAACTTAAGGCTAAAAGACTAGAATTCTAAAAAAATGTTTTTCTTAGGTTTAAATCCAAAGCATAGTCAAGGGTCACAACTGTAAATTTAGGATATGTTCTTTTCTGTGCTAGCATCAATTTTAAGCAGCAGAATGTAATTATTCAGTGGTTGATATGTATGGTGGAGAAAGTTTGGCTGACCCACCCTGAAGCCTCCAGTTCTGGCTGCCATTAGCAATAACGTTGCTATGGTATGGTATCCTCTGCCTCGAAGGATTAAATAGCTACAGAAAAAGGAAGGGCAAGGATATGAGCTGGAGTTGATTCTGAGATTATACTTCAATTTAGAATAACAAGTAACATAGATAGCTAGAATAACAATCATAGAGGCACACATATGACAACTTTTGCAGACCTTAGGAACTATTGAGGCACAGCATTTAAAGTGGGGTTCATGGAGCTGGGGACATAACTCAGTGGCTTAGGTACCTGCCTGGCAAACACAAGGCCCTGAGTTCAATCCCTGGGTACCACAAGGAAAAAAAAAGTGGGGTTCATAAAAGCTCCTTTCCTCTTCCTGAAGGGATAGTGAAAAATCCAATGGAAGTTTTTCCTTCTGCTTCTATCCCATCTGCATTCCAGCAGGCGGTCTTGGTTCACAAAAAAGCAGACAGCAATGTCATAGACAGCCACACCTTTATCCTGCTGTAAATGTCGTTATGAAAAGACATGCTCAGAGGTTTAGGACCTGCTGACAGGAGGTTTCCGCGTGTCCTGTTTGTGTTTTTTGATAAAAAGGAATCCTGCCATCACAATCCTCACTATAGACATAGATGAATGCCAGAAGAGAAGATGCCTGCCTGGGAAGAGGGTTATTAATCCAGACCACAAAACAGAAAATTAAACCTGATGCTGATCAAGCTCCAAGACCACTCTCGCTACAGTTAAATCTTGATGGTCTTATTCCCCAATGAGCTTGCAGAAAGGCTTAAATAAGATTATAAATCATTTTAAAGGTTTTCAGATTTGTAAGACAATATATCAGACCCTAAGCATGCAGTTCCTATTCTCTAAGTGATACTGAATGAGTATATTTACTCATTCAGTATCATCTCAGTATCCTTAGAAAAATAACAAAGCACAGTATTCTGCACATGAATAGAAGTTCAAGAACAGCAATGTGACTGCTGACTTAGCAAGTGGAACATGAGTGAAAAGGCCATTAGAGGCCACAGCAGGAGAAGCATACATGCTGTGAAGGTAAGGAAGCCCAACACAGGAATATTTGTCAGTGCCCCAAGTGTGCAGAAGATTCCAGGCTATTTGCCTTACCAGCCTTTCTGCACCCAAAGAAGCTGTAAGAAATGTGACTGTGTAATCCTTTCACTTCCCTTCTAGTTATCAAAGCTGGCGGGATGTCTCAGTGGTCTAAAGCGCCTGCTTGGGGAAGCTTGGGCAGCTTCAGGGACTGCGGTTTGATCCCGGGCACCACATGCTGCGCCAGCCCTGCCCTCGGGGTGGGCTGAGCCGGCCATAAAACATGAGTGAATAAACAAACAAAGGTTCTGAAACGATAGATAGTTAGGTAGATAGATAGATAGATAGATAGATAGATAGATAGATAGATAGATAGATAGATAGATAAATAAAGATTAAACAAAAAAGCTAAGGAAAGGATTAAGGGAGAGACATTAAAACTGGCTGGTACATTTCCTAATTTCTCACTTTTTTCCCTTCTCAGAGCAACAGAGGTTGAGAGAAAAGGCAACCACAAGTAGCGCTCAGCTAACAGGACAGAAAGACAGGAAAGGAGACAGAAAAGAAATAGCAAACCACCACCAACCAGCCAACAACACACTCTGTCAGGAGACCTGAACTACTAATGTAGAGGTGACTAATCCACAGCTGCTATTGAAAATAAGACTATGATCTGTATCAGTCCCAGAAGAAAGGCAAAAAGCCAAGGCAGGGACATTGGGAAGGCATTAGAGAAAGTGCCCATTGTTACTAACCAGGGAGTGAGACAAGACCCCTGGGAAAGAACAACAGTAAGCCAAGGCACAACAGGTGAATACGATGTAAAATCAGGTCATGCTGAAGCTAGAGGGAGGTGAGGGCACAGGTGGGCTGGGGGAGCACAGGGAGGAGGCATCTGACACAAGAAGATCGAGGGGGAAGGAAGGAGGGGGAAGGAAGGGAAAGCGAGGAGGTGGTAGCAGAAGAAAGGGAAGGTAAGCCAAGAAAAAAACACTTTAAGCTAACCCAGAACTCCATTGTGGAGGACAAGTCACGAGGCACGATCTAGTGCAAAAGGCATGAGCTCCACATTTTACCACTGCTAAGAGCACAGCCTCCTGAGCTTATGTGGGAAGAGGTACAGGCAATCCATGGCAAGGACTGCCAAGCACCACAGGACTCTTGAGTCACCCAGACTCTCAGCAGCACTAAATGCCAGGAGCCTAAGCATGTATGCTTTTTTTGTGTTTTGGCTTTTGGTTTTGTGTTGGATTAGGAATCAAAGCCAGGTTCACACATGCTAAGCAGCACTCTACCACTGAGCTGCATCCCCATCCCCTTGCTATCATGTTTACACTGCTTCTCCAAATGCACCCAGGTGCTGAAAAACATGTCACTAAGATATCTGCCTGGCTAAGGGATACACACATTCTTGCCCAAGCAGACAAATGGAGAAGGACCCAGGCTGAGGGCCTTCTCTCCTCATTCCACTGGTCACACACCAGCTGCTTCAGGCCATTCCTGAATTTCATGCTTACTTTAATCTTTCTAAAACAAGCCTATCATATACCCTTGCTTTTGCTTCCAGTATGCAAATGGTAGTAAATTTAACAGAAGCATCAGTAAGGCAAAGGCTGTCCCACTTTCTTCGTCTTTTCTGGCAAAGAGATCTGAAGCTCTGTTGCATGGTGACATATTATTCACACTGGTAAGCAAGAGGGAGAAGGCTGAGGGGGAAGTTTAGATCTTAAGACCCTACACCTATAAATGCTACATGGGTTGCAGGAAGAAAATAACTGACAGGAGAATGCCTAACTGCCTTTCTTTTTTTTTGGTCATTTTGAGACAGGATCTCGAAATACAGCTCAGACTGGCCTTGAACTAAATTTTTAGACCAGGCCAGCCTCAAACTTATGGCAATCCTCCTGCTTTAGCCTCCCAACTGCTAGTACTATAGACTTGTGTCACCATTCCAACCCTAACCACCTTCTTGCTAGACCACTTTCAGGCTAGAAAAAAATACAATGAAGGCCAGCAGCAGAGCAAGGAGTGCAAAGCCCAGCAGCAAGGTCAGGGAGCCTAAAATTCTGGGCTGATTCTGCTCCTGTGGCTCATCCAAGTGCCACTCAAAAGGAGGAAGAAGATGAAGAGGTGGGAAGAAAAGACATAGGCTACAAAGAATCACCCCCCCACCCCCATTTACCACATTCATCTGATATTTTGAGATTTTTGACATTCCTTTGGTAAAGGATCATTGTGAAAGTAGAACCAGGAAGACAAGAGAGTTTAGGCAAGAGAGTAGGGACTTAAGAGTCAGTCTGATCAAGCTTTTGACACAAAATATCATTTAGGAAAACTCCAAGTATTAAAAAAAAATGCTGCCAGAAAGATAGCTTAGTGCCTGCAGGTCCTGAGTTCAATCCCTAGTACCAACCACTCAACCAATCAATATAAAATGCGGCGTGTAGTGGAACACATCTGCCATCCCAACTTTCAGGAGGCTGAGGTAGTCAAGTCACTGCATAGTTGAGGATAATCTGGGTGAGGAGACAGACAGACAGAGACAGAGAGAATATATGAATCTCCCTATCTACTCTGCTTAAAAGAACACACATCAACCTTCCTGGTGTTGTACAGTATATGAAAAGTATTATCAGGTCCCCAAGAAAGAGAATACAAATACTGCTCAGCTGGCCTCAGGACACATTGGACCATCTCTTCCCAGAGGCACCAGCAAAACACCAATGTGTGGGCCCCATGTAGGAGTTCTTGGGGTCCATGAGCCCTATGACCTCACCCAATCCTGCTCCTCAGGAACACTAACTTAGGGGCTAGAAGCAAGAATGCTTACCAGTGCCCAACCTGGAAACATACAGCTCAGGAGGTGAGGGGACAAAGTAAGCTGAGCATGTACTTACTCAAAGTCCTCAAATTCCAGTTCGGCTCCCTCTACTGATGGACCCTGGTTGTCTGAGGAAGAGGAGGAGGTGGAAGAACGGAGACGATTCTGTTGGTAGCGCATGGAACGCTGGCGAATACTGTCTCTCCGTGAGAGATACTGGATCATCCTCTGGGCGTAGTATGCAGCAGGAGATAATCTGAGATAGAGATGGAGAAACAAACTAGCACTAATGTGGGAAAACTATACTATGAATGGCAGTAAACCAGTTATCCCGTGGCATCACCCTGCTAAGGCAAACTCTGGATACATGAAAAATGAAGGTATTTAACTCACCAGCAGGGTGGTACTGCAAACTGTGTTTATGAGACTATCACAGGTGATTCTGTTCCCTAAAAAAATCTTTTCCTTTTTCTGTTTTTCTTTGAGACAGGGTCTTGCTATGTATTATAGTCTGGCCTTAAACTTATTTATATAGCCCAGATTGACCTGAAACTTACAGTGATCCTACTTCAGCCTCCCAAGTACTGGAACTATAGGACTGCACCACCATGCTCAGCTCATCAGTAGTTCTGCTCTGAGAGAAGGCAAACAGGCAGTTTAATCAGGCATCTATCGATCAAACTGTATCCCAAGAGGATTATATTTTCTTCTTTATAGCTTAAGGGACCTAGCTGAACTTCTCAGGGTGCCCTTAAGCAGATTCACAGCTTGTCCTTGATTATCACCACTCTTATGCAAAAATATAAGAAATAAAAAGAACTCTGAAAAAAAAAAAAAAAAGAACTCTGGCAATCACTTATTCTTTCATTTTATCGAGGGAGAAAGAGATGGAAACCCTTACATGATTAAAAAGGTTACCAACAGATGTGGCATATTCACCAGGACTTTGTTCTTCTCCAACAAATATACATTTGTACTATTGGGGAAAATATTCAGGACAGGGACTGAGAGTACTAGGGAAAAAAAGAGAAATTTTTCTATTCTTAAAACCAGTGCTTCAGAGGCTCCACAGGCACATCTCTCTTATCTGGGCTCTTCCAATAATCATCAGTCTAAACTTAAATCTTCAAACCAAAGCTGTAACATCTTGACACTCCCTGACAGCTTCTAGTGTAATATTCAATTCCCACACCACATCCCTTGTTTTTCAAGTGTGCCCTCTTTCTCTCACAACACTGTTATGTAATTTGAGGCTATGAACTGAGAACATAAGAGAATAATGGCAGAAAACATTTTTATATAATAATATTAAAAGGACTGCTAAGTAATTCCAAGATGCAAAGCCTGAGGCATACACTCTGGTTTAATAATTCCACTAGGATTTTTATCCTACAGAAACACACAAGAATACAGTAAAAGTTCATTTGCAACATTATCATTTGTGAAAAGCTGAGAAATAATACAAATGCCCAAAAACAGGATAAATAAATTATATCTACACAAAGAAACACCAGAAAAAATTATCCCTATATATTCACAAGGAAAGGTCTCTAAAATAAACTCAAATGGGGGAAGAGGTTTAAAGAATATTATACACTAATATGTAAAAAAATATATAAATATTTCTGTAATCAGGGAAAGACTGAAAAAAGATTAAAATCCTAATGAGGAGTC
The DNA here is from genome assembly GCA_004027025.1 of Myocastor coypus. Taxonomy (NCBI): domain Eukaryota; kingdom Metazoa; phylum Chordata; class Mammalia; order Rodentia; family Myocastoridae; genus Myocastor; species Myocastor coypus. The sequence goes on along the minus strand of PVJA010007157.1, from coordinate 15,637 downwards.
CTGAAAATTTCATGCTTCTATAATCTTTGAATATGAAAAGGAAAAATCTATGTATTTTGTTATTTTTTTCATGGAAAAATAGTGTTATGAACAGGTATATCCAAAAGGCACAGAAAAATCTGTTGTCATGCAAGGTGTCACAGGCCTTTAATCACAGCTACTAAAGTGCCTGAGGCAGGAAGAATGTAAGTTCAAGTCTAGCTTGGTGAACTAATTGAGACCTCCTATCACAAACCAAAATCAAACTCAAACCACTAAAGAATTTGCAAACACTTTGCAACCTAACTTCTGGACCCTAAACTAAGGCTTTTTCCTCAGAAAGTCTACCCCCAGCCAAAGGTGGTTCCAAAGTCAAGTTCTACAGGAACAAAGGCAGTTTTTGAAATGCCTGGCAGCAGACATGGTATCCTGGTCAACCACCAAATGGCATTCCTGAGTAGGCAGCTGGCAATCTTTGGAAAGTCTGTGATAGGGAACAATGCACTGCACTGTGCATCACTGAATCCAAATCTTCTCTGTAGAGCAGGTGGGCATGCAATGCACAGATACCTAGGCCAAGATAATTAGATCACCAGAACAACTACTTCCCAAAAACCTCAAACGGTGAGATTTTCTTTTCCATTTCAGACCGTTCCCATATGTTTCATAAGGAAGAATCACAAGAAGTCAATGTGCTTTAAACTGTTCTATTTATACAAAAAATTTCCAGCAGAAATCAATTTAAGTATTGGTTAAATTCTTAAGCCAATCAGAATAGAAAAGAAGAAAAGTTTAAAAAGGAGAAATTTTTTTTTTTTGTAAACCAATCCTAAAAAGGGACAAGTTCACTTATGCCTTGGTTTATAACCTACCTTAACTACAAAAAAGAATAGTATTACCAGTAACTGTGGTAGAAATGATGATGATGATAATTAAGACTGACCTATTAGGCAGGGGCATAATTTCAGCACTAGGTAACCACAGTTGCTTAACGTCGCTACAGGACAGGAATTTCCCAAACTTCCTTAATGATTAAGGGGGGAAAAAAAAGAAAGAAAATATTCCTGACATTCCACTCTTGTCCTTCACGAGTTGCTGAGTTATAAGCAGATGACTCACAAATGGCTTTGTCCTATGTGTATAGCATAGTGTGAAGCCTAAGAAAAATAAGTAACAGGTAATAAAGTGCTAATAATCATTCTACCAAAGAGTAGGAAAACCATCAAACAATTCTACAATGTTCCAAGTGAACACCGTAAATGTTTAAATGAACTCTCAATTTTTCTTCAAGAAACACTTTCCCCTCCAAAAACCTTGTGTTGAAAGGGAAGATATAAAAATACCAACACCATGAAGTCTGAGGCTCTAGGTAATAAAGAAATCAGAGTAGGAATAAGTAATATGAAAACAGAACAAATAATGGTTTGCAACAATCACTGCTGAATTTTGCCAGGACAAGATTCTGGGTATGAAGACTACCTTAAAAAGGAAATTTGTGGTAAAAAAGTTTTCTCAGTGTCTCAAAGTATTTTATTCATGTGATAAATGTCCATTATTAGAGGTTTATCACTTTCAAACATAATGAGAGGCTAACATATACTTCCTTGTGTCACTCATCCTCTAAATTGCCCACCTGATCATAAATGGAGTGCAGAAAGGGATAGCAGGATCTTTTCATTAGGCTGTGAGAAAACATGTGCAATGTCATGACACAACTGTGGCAATAACAAAACTATTTAATATCCCTGGAATCAATGTCATCAAAAAGTGTTCCCAGGTGGACATGAAAGTTTTAATCTAGAGCTAAGTTCATTTAGTTTTTTATCCGGCCACTCAAATGACTAACTTTTCAACTTCAAGAATATAACTCACTCTTCATTTGGCAGAGCTTCACAATGTGCTGATATTGGTTAAATGTGCAGGCTCTGTTTTTTTTTTTTAGATCACTACCAGAATCAGTAAATTCAGCTGCGACAACTCCAAGGGGCTGCTCTCTGCAGATAAATGTTAATAACTCAACATCTCATCTTTGGTTCTATTACAACCATCAGGGAAGGATGAGCCTGAAACTCTTTTAAGACAGGGTTTCGCTATGTAGTTCAGGCTGGCATTGAACTCACAGCGATCCTCCTACCTCAGCTTCCCAAGTGTGCAACACACACACCCAGCTGAAAATACTTTTAATCTCTTCAAGAACTTTTCAGATGTCTTAATAAAACAACTTGTTTCATTCATTCTCTCTTCATTCTTTTCCTTCATATAATTGACAACTCAATAATCAAGGGAGATTGACTCCTGCCCTTTGGTATTCTAAATTCTCTCTCAAATGACCACAAATAGAATTTTGGTTCACTTAATTTTTAAGTGTGTTCCCTATAAAATTTCTTTAAAAAGTCTGAACCCCTTTTGGCTGTCCACAAACTCATGGCAGTTCCTTGGGCCAGGAGGAAAGCATATCCCTGTTAGGGATTGTGGGCTCCACAGGCTCCTCTTGTGCCCCACTGATAGAAGGGATCCCCCAAAGGACAAGAGCTCAGTTAGAACCCTGTCACCAGCAGTACTGTTCACTTACCTGCAACACTTCCCAAGCACCTGAACCACCTGTCTCAAAACTGTGACTGAAGAGCAAAGAGCACCAGGCCCAGAGAGGCACTGAGAGGGGTACCAATGAGTTGGCAACTCCATGGGCCGCCCCTCCCCCCACCTAGTGTTATTTCTCACTTTGGCCTTACCTCGCTGGGTCTGGGTAAATTGGGTGCTCTCTGGATCCTGCTCCATCATAACGGGATAATGAAATGAGGGAAGACTCCAGCAGCCTCCTAGCAGAGATTAAAAAAATGGCAATAATCCCTGTCAATTACCAACTCAGAGGTCATTCATAAGGGACAATGGGGGAGACATAAATGACATCCCCCTTTGTAGCCAACTAATACCTGTTATTTGAGATCATACTCTTCCAACAAACTAAGTATGCAGAGACCTAAATAAACGAAGAGCTACAGAGTTCCCTTACTGGATGTGGCCACTATGTCATGTTAAATACTGTTCCTCAGTGAGAAATGAACAAGTGCCTCAGAAACATAAGCTTACTGCTGCTATGCACAGCACTTCAAATGGACAAAGGAGAGACTGCTATCGACAAAGAAAGGAGAAATTAGGTATGCACAGATGACCATGTAGTGCCATGTATCTTGGCATTCAGGTCCTCCCCAACAGATACCCCTATCTTCTGCTCATTCTGCTCAGCCCACACATTTTTGTGAGAAAGTATACCCTTAGGGTTCTCTCAACAACTGACAAAAAAACCTTTACTTCTATGACCTGGTCTAATCATAAATTCGACTGATCACATGTGATGCACATACACACATTTTATTGAGCATTTTTTGGGCCAGGCAATATGCTAAGTATTTCACAGTACTTCTTCATTTAAGCTTTATTGCAACCTAGAAGGGTGAGCATTACTATGTCCCAGAAAACACTGGGTCTAAAAGTGTAAGATGCTGCCGGGTGTGGTGGCTCACGCCTGTAATCCCAGCACTCGGGAGGCTGAGGCAGGAGGTTCGGTGCGAGTTCGAGACCAGCCTGGGCTACAAAAGTGAGCTCAGGACCAGCCTCAACTGCATAGCGAGACCCTGTCTCAAAAAGACAGAAAAAAAAAAAAGTGTAAGATGCTGTGGCACAGCTATTAAGTAATAGTACTATGACTCCAGTGAAGGCTTGTCTTATGCTTCAAACCTCTCTGTGGTTCTGCAGGGCCTTTCTAGGTTCTCGCAGGAAAGACATGCCAGCTCTGTGTATCCATGGTGAGCAATGGACATTGGCAAAGAGAAAGATGTATCCTATCACTCAGCTCTAGCCAATAGTTACCAAGCTAAAATATAGGCTCAGTATCACTGTCCTCCCTATTTAAGGAAAGCCAGAAACCTGGACTTTTGAGTGAAATCTTCTGGTTGTTAAATTTTACATACACATATGTAATATTTTATAAATATAAATATATATTACATATTAAATATATTATATATATATTCTTTTCATACAACAAAGGACAATTGAAACACATCTGAAAACGTGGCCCAAGGGCTGTCTACCACATCTGCCACACCTCAACTCCTGGCTTGACAATCAAGCTCCTGCCATGGAACAGGTTTCAAAAGAAGTCATCTTACATCTCACAAAGAAACATATATTGCTACTCTCCAGCAGCATCCTGCCCAGCTTTCCCAGGAACAAGTCTTCAGATTCCTGTCAGACTCTTCTTTAAAGCAGATCTGGAGGATAAGGACAGCAGCTACCAATCTTTTCCAATTGAGTTAATTTAATTCAATGTTATTAAAACCAACTGGCTTTACGTATAGGTCAGTCATGTGTCGTCACTTCATCCCAGCAACTGGCCCACAGCAGCATTTCCCAGGGCAGCCAGGAAAAAGATAAAACCAAGGCCCTATCTACACTGGCTTATAACCTTTCATGTGCAGGACAACCAACTGTTAAATGCTTTCTACTCAGACATGGCCTACATGCCACACTTGAAACTATTCTATCTTTGGAAGGGGAGAACATAACGTAGCCCATGAGAAAACAAAAAGCAATAACATTCTTCCCTTTTGGTGGAATACCCAAGTCTTCAGGGGTAGCATAGTTTTTTTTGGTCTTTTTTTGTTGTTGTTATTGTTTGTTTGTTTGTTTTTTGTGGGACTGGGGTTTGAACTCATGACCTTGTACTTGCCAGACAGGCACTTGTGCCACAAAGCTATCTCCATGGCCCTTCCTTCCTTCCTTCATTCCTTCCTTTCCTTTCCTTCTTTCCTTCCTTCGCTTTCTTTTAAATTTAGGACAGGATCTACAGTGTCTACAGGGTCTCACTGCATAGGTCAGACTTATAAGTGATTCTCCTGTTTTCAGTCTCCCAAAGTACTAGGATTACAGGCATGGGCCGCCACACCCAGTCTCAATCACCATCTCTGATGCTGAGGATTGAACCCAGCCACTGCACTTTAGTCCACTGAGCTATCTGGCTGGCCCAGCACTGTTTACACAACGGGAATGCTGTGCTTTATCTACCCTGAGACACTTTTTCTTTCCCTACCTTCTAATGTGTTAGAAACTGGAATGCATTTTAGAATTGTGTGACACATTATAATTGACAGGATTTTTCGCTCTTTCTTCAGTACACATAAAATAATGGCCTATCTTTGATTCTTTGAAATACAAAAATGTGACAAACAGAAAAAGTGGAAGGTACACAGACCGGAAAGAAAAAGGCAAAAACTTGAAAATAGTATTCAGGACATTTGTGTATCATCTCCCTAAAACTGTATTTTTATTTTTTTATTTATTTATTTTTTAAAGAATTATTTTATTTATTTATTTATTTTTTCTTGTTTCAGAACCTTTATTTGTTTATTCACTCATTTTTATGGCCGGCTCAGCCTGCCCCGAAGGCAGGGCTGGCACAGCATGTGGTGCCGGGGATCGAACCGCGGTCCCTGAAGCTGCCCAAGCTTTCCCAAGCAGGCGCTTTAGACCACTGAGCCATCCCGCCAGGCCCCTAAAAACTGTACTTTTAACTGATATGTGAAAACAAAATTATGCACATTATGGTATCAATTAAGTATTTCAATAAATGTGCACACTGTATAAGATTTTTATCTATTTTTTATGTGTTTAGTACAGGGTCTACAGAGTCTCCCTATGTAAATAAGACTCATAATGATCCTCCTGTTTTCAGCCTCCCAAGCACTGGCATTACAGGTGAGTGCCACCATGCCCAGTCCCTGTATAAGGTTTAAATCAGGTTAAGACATATTGATCTGTTTCCCTCAGTACGTATCATTTCTTTATGTAAGAATTATCAAAATCCTTTCCTTTAGTTTTTTGAAATGTAATTATTGTTACCTACAGTCACTTTACTCTGTAAGAACACATCAGAGCTTCCTACTTCTAACTATAATTTATTTTTTCTATCTAACTAAGCAGTATAAAATGGCTAACCTATGTCATCTTATATAGTGCTGATTCATTACTAATGAGCTAATTCTTTAGGAGCTGAAGAACAGAAGCAATACTTAGGAGCAGCTGGCTGCTAAAATGCTCTGCAGTTAACTCTTGAGTATCTCTAAACCTGTTGTATAGCCTCCAAATAGCTGCTAAGTAAAGCAGAGGCTATTTGGTGAGAGGCATTCTCCAGAGTAGCCAAAACCTACCTTTAAGAGCTTCTGCTGGGCAAATGAACCTGGCAAGGGAGGAGATAAATACTATCTCCAACTATGTCAAGATGGTGACTACTGAAAGAGATGACTTACCACAAGTGTGGCAGAGATTTCTAAACTGGAGGAATTTGTATTAGACAGTTTTAACAATTCAATTTGATAATCCTGCAAAGTCTTCTTATCCTACCAATCTTCATCTTCCTGTCTTAATCTGGAAGACTTCTTTTTTAGTAGAACCAAAATGTGCAGCTTTATCTCTGGGGAGTCCCTGATGAGGTTCTTTTATCTCTTGTGCCTACTTGCTACACAACCTGTTGGCACCAACAGATTGACATCTGCAGACAATGTACAGCAGTTGGCAAGCCATATATATGGCATTTTAACTGCTGACACACAAAATCAAGAGAGCCAATTAGTACAAATCACTCATGAAGCAAATTCTACACATACTATCTGGAGTAAAGTAGACTTCTACTGGTGTGAAATAAGACAACAACCAGAGTTGCTAGACAGAAAACTCCACCACTCCTCTAAGACTGTCAAAGAGAGCTCTTTCTCCCAGAGTTAGCTTCCTGTAGAGAGCCGATTATGGGAAATGGCACAAGAAAATAGAAGGAGATGACAGCTGTGCTCCTTCTGCTCTGGCCCCCACAAATGTGACTTGGCGTAATAATCTATCATGAAGTCTGATAATGTGAAATCAGGAAGGGCAGAGGGAGGGCTCAGCTAAGCTTGCTCAGAATGAAAACTGCCATTTCATTCTGACCTGTAATCACAATTAGGAAATGTTCTACAGTCACTAAAGGTCTGAGAGAAAAAAAGCAAACATTCTTTTCTCTACCAGAGTTGTTAATGGAAGGCATACCAAGAGTTGTGCTATTTTGATCCACTGAAGAGCAGAAAATTACATTTACATGTTATGTGTAGTCATAATGTACACAACACAAACAAGGATTACTCATAAGTCTTTTACTAATAAAGGTATGTCTGAAAAGTCTGAAGGTCACTGCTCTTAAAAAAAAAAATACCTTAGATTATTTAAAAAATACTGAGGGGTGGGGGTATCACTCAGCAGTACAGCACCTGCCTGGCAAGTGCAAGGTCCTAAGTTCAATTTCCAGTACCAAAAAAAAAAAAAAAAAAAAGAATATTCAATACTTAAATTAATATATACAATATAAAAGATACAAACATAAGCATAAATATATGAAAGCATAGCCATATTCATATGTAGACAGAGCAAAATAAATGATAAAGCAAACATGACATAATGTAGCATTTAAGAAATGTGGGTGAAGGATAAATGAGAATTCTTTGGTATTTTTGTAAGTCTGAAGTTATTTTAAAACTAAAACAAAACTTCAACATGCAAAATATCTCAAAGTAAAATAATGAGAAAGCGATAGCAATGGGCCAGATATTGTGATACATGCCTGTAATCCCAGCATTTGGAGAGGCTGAGGCAGGTTCATTGTGAGTTCAAGGCCAAAATAGCCTAAATAGTGAGTTCAAGACCATCCTAAACTATGTAGCAAGACTCTGTCTCAAAAAACAAGGGGCCCGGCAGGATGGCTCAGTGGTCTAAAGCGCCTGCTGAGGAAAGCTTAGGCGGCTGCAGGGACCGCGGTTCGATCCCCAGCACCACATGCTGCGCCAGCCCTGCCCTCGGGGCAGGCTGAGCCGGCCATAAAAATAAATAAATAAATAAACAAACAAAAAGTTCTGAAACAAGAAAAAAATAAATAAAATAAAATAAAAAATCAAAAAATTAAAAAAAAAAAAAACAAGCAAAAGGGGTAGCCATTCACCATTCATTTCAAAAGAATTGCTTTTATGAAAGATTTTTTGAAACTCCAACTTGCCCCTATGTTTAAAGAAAGTTTGGTGAACTACAGGCTAGGCAAGTTAACCGCTCTTTTTTTTTTTTAATTGTTAACAGCCATAGTCCATATCCATTCATTTATATATTACCTGAGGCTGCTCTGGAGTTCCTAAGGTAGAGTTAAATAATACTAATAAGGACAAATCCTAAACTATTTACCTAGCTCTTAGAATAAAAGATTTGCTTGCCCCACTGTAAAATATTTACTTATACAGTGGCATCTCAGTTCACAAAAGCTTTTGTTTGCAAGTAATTTGGTTTACAAACAGAAACAGCAAAATTTTCCTTTCAGTTGCATGCTGCAACTGGGTAACGAACACTAAAAAGTACATCTTTCCCGTCAACTGGGTAATGAACACTAAAAAGTACATCTTTCCCGTAGAAACACACACTGCCATCATTTCCAAATTCTTAATAACTGAGTATATAAAATTCCTTAAAAAACAAGGTGGAGGGGCCAGGGAGATAGCTCCGCAGCACAAGTGCCTGCCTGGCAAGTGCAAGGTAGTGAGTTCAAACCCTGGTCCCGCAAAAAAAAAAAAAAAAAAAAAAAAAAAAAAAAAAAAAAAAAAAAAAAGAAAAAGAAAAAAGTAACAAGATGGAATAACTAATGACTGAATTTTTTAAAAAACACCTAGAAATCAAGTTTGATGCATTGAAGTCACTAAAAATGATTTCTGAGCTGGGGAAATAGCTAAGTGACAGAGCACTTGCCTAACATGAATAAGGCCCTAAATTTGATCCCCAGCATTTAATTTTTTGTTTTGTTTTGTTTTTTGTATCTAGTGCAGGGTCTACAGGGTCTCACTACATAGATCAGACTCATAGTGATTCTGTTTTCAAACTCCCAAGCACTGGAATTACAGGTACGCAACACCACACCCAGTCTCAATAAGCCATCTCAGCACACCCCAGGGGCAGGGCTGACACAGCATGCTATGGATCAAACTCCGGCCCCTGCCTAAACAGGCACTTTAATCCACTGAGCTATCTGGCTAGCCCTTAAATTTATTTTTAAAAAGACTATTAAGTTCTGCTACCGTCATAATTAGGCACACAATCTAAGCTGTAAAATTCCTAATACTTTAAATGAACACAACTATTTCTTCCAATTAATACTTTGAATATTTGCAAGGGGATTCCCAGCTGTGTACCTAGATGAGTAGGAAGATAATAAAGAGTAGTGGAAATTTTAACTGGAAAAGAAGAATAGTCAGGGAAGATGAGATGAATCTTCTAAATGGATCTTCAGAACTGGGGAGATAGTTCAGCAGTCTAAGCACCTGTTTGGCAAGCACAGGGATCCAGGTGCCATCTCTAGTACAGAAACTGGACATGGTAGTGCACTGTAATCCCAGCGCTGAAGGGGCAGAGACAGGAGAATCTATGAGTACAAGCTACTAGAGAGATCCTGTACTACACACATAATAAAAGATTTTTAAAAAATTAAAAAACAAAAAGAACCTTCACTCCAAGTCAATAGTAATCAGTGTTTGAGGAGCCCAGTCTGGGTATTCCTCTAGACACTTTGATAAATGACTCCTTTTTTTTTTTTTTTCTTCTTTTAAACCCTCCTTATTAAGTAATTATACTTTGAAAACATTCTTTTAGAAGAATCAAGATATGTATAGATATAAATTCTCTACAATAAATCTGATCATTATGTATATCTAAAATGTACCAATGAGGGGCCCAGTGGGATGGCTCAGTGGTCTAAAGCGCCTGCTTGGGAAAGCTTGGGCAGCTTCAGGAACCGCGGTTCAATCCCTGGCACCACATGCTGCACCAGCCCTGCCCTTGGGGTGGGCTGAGCTGGCCATAAAAATGAGTGAATAAACAAATAAAGGTTCTGAAACAAGAAGATAAATAAATAAATAAATAATTCTTTAAAAATAATAAATAAGAAAAAATAAAATGTACCAATGAAATTAATTATTATTTTTTTTTTTAAAGAAAGTTTTTTTTAGTGGTCTAGCAGGATAGCTCAGTGGTCTAAAGCGCCTGCTTGGGAAAGCTTAGGCAGCTTCAGGGACCTTGGTTCAATCCCCGGCACCACATGCTGTGCCAGCCCTGCCCTCAAGGCGGGCTGAGCCTGCCATAAAAATGAGTGAATAAACAAACAAAGGTTTTAAAACAAGAAAATGAATAAATAAATAAATAAATAAATAAATTTTTAAAAAGTTTTTTTTTTGTGGGACCAGGGTTCGAACTCACGACCTTGCACTTGCCCAGCAGGCGCTTGTGCCTCGGAGCTATCTCCCCAGCCCCTAAAAAGTTTTTTTTTAAAACTTTATTTTTTTATGTTATAGTCAGCTCAGCCTGCCCTAAGGGTGGGGCTGGTACAGCATGCAGTGCCAGGGATTGAACCATGGCACCTGAGGTTGCCTAAGCAAGCACTTTAGACCACTGAGGTATCTCGCCATCCTTGTGAGTTGGAATCCTGGTCCCACCAAAAAAAAAAAAAAAAAAAAGACACTCTTTCTCTTTTAATTGGCTGTCAGATCACAGGAAAAGTCACCAGTCTCTAAGGCAAAGAAACATGTTCAGATCTTCCCCAACCACTAGCAACAATCAAATGGCCGAACTGTATGACCTCCATAAACAAGGAAAGCCTCCTTTCAGAAGTAAAGATGTCACTGGTGCCCCATGCCTAAGGAGTAATTTCCTTGCCTGGTTTCATTGTGTAGGTGGCATTTGCTATTTAAATTCAGGGGAGCCAAAACCAAACTAACAGCTCCCTTCTGCCTAGGAAATACAATCCAAATTCCTCAGCTTGGCATCTAAAGTCTTGCAGCCAAGTTTCTTCCTCCTTTTAAATGAACACCTGTAGGCTATATAGCCCACTGGTTTTTATACTTTTAATCTCAGGACTCTTTAAAAACTAAAAGAATATGGTGGTTGGCCCATGCCTGAAATCCCTGGTATTTAGGAGTCTGAAGTAAAAGTATTGCAAACTTAAGACCAATCTAGCCAATTTTATGAGACCTTGTCCCCAAATAAAACACAAAGGACTACAATTATAGCTTGGTGCTAGAGCACTTGCCTACAGTGCATGGGGCCCTGGGTTTAATTCTCACTACTAGCAGGTTGGGAGGTTGAGGATTTGAGAGCTTTTGTTTATATGCACTGTATCTGTCAATATTTACTATGTTTCAAATTAAAACAATTTTTTCTACATGCCATACACATTCAATTAACCATCAAAATCTCATTACATTTCATATAGCCTCCACACACTCCATTGTACCTCTATAAAAGAATGGCAATAAAAAGAAAAAAAACAGACTATCCCAAAGTTACTATAACTATAGCTTTGACTGGAGGGATTCCAAGCCAGGTTGTGAGAATCATCTTTCTAACTAAACTACAGGCACCTTCACTGTCCAGCATTCTTTTTTTTCAGGTCATGGTGGTTGAATCCAAGAATCTCCAGATTTTAATTTTTTTTTTTTTTTTTTCTGAAACAGAGTTTCCCTAAATTACCCTAATGCTGGCCTTGAGCTTTTAATCCTCTACCCTCAGCCTTCTAAGTAGTTAGGGTTACAAGTGTGTGACACTACACTTTGCCTTAAATTATCTTTTTATCACTATCACAACTTGCATCCTAATTAACATATAATAGAGGACCAGTAAACATTTAAGTGAATGAATCAATAGGCTTACTAGATTTGGAAAAAGAAAGAAGACATAACTATCCCTCACTGACCCTGCAAGTTTCAGACAAGGTTGCTGGATGTCTAAAGACTTAACACTAAGATTCTTGAAGAAATAAGGTTTTCAGAAACTCCTTTCATCCCTCTGGTCACTTAAGCCACTCAAGTTAACATGCTGATACAGTGGTCTTGATAAATGCTAGGCAACCTGGTCCTTGGAAGGTTCATTAAGCCATAAAATCAGAGATAGCTGTTTGTCTGGGTGACAACCACGGATCCTACTTCACTTAAAACTACTGCTGATGATACTGAAAGGAGACCTCACAGGGGAAGAGAGAAATGGTAGGAAGGGTAGAGGGGGCATGAGGCCAAACAAACTCAGATGTACTATTGCTTTCTTTCTGAATCTTGTTCTGCAAGCCCCAATCTCTGTCTTGGCGCATGCCTGTGGCATGAGATGACAAGCCTTTATTCTTTGTAAAATATAATTGTGTGTTCTGAAATGACACCTCTATTATGATTTCCAAACTGACATCTCTGCTTTAAAGAAGAGGCATCCAGCCTCCCTATTTCACACACTAGCAATTACCATTTAAGTTATCCAATGATAGGCATTCATCCAGTCACTACAGGGCCTCCCAGTTCAAGGAGTGCACTTGGAGCATGAGGTGCAGTTGCCTGCAGAAACCTAGCAGGCAATTCCTTGCCCTGCTGTGGAGTGGACCATGGCAAGTTGGCACAGCATGACTGGTTAGCATTATACTTAGCTTTTAGGCTGGGCGTGGTGGCTCACGCCTGTAATCCCAGCACTCGGGAGGCTGAGGCAGGAGGATTGGTGCGAGTTCGAGACCAGCCTGGGCTACAAAAGTGAGCTCAGGACCAGCCTCAACTGCATAGCGAGACCCTGTCTCAAAAAGACAAAAAAAAAAAAAAAAAATACTTAGCTTTTATTACTGTCCTAAAAATACTTCAATATAATTATGAAACCTCAATTTATAATGTAAAAAAAAAACTTTTTCTGCATGTGACTAAAAGGTTCAAGATGATCTATACAGATATCTTCACCCAATATTCAAATCTATTTTCACTAGGAAGCCTGGCAAGTCTGCTCACAGACCCCAGACTTAGTATTTTAAACCAAGAGGCTTATCATCAGAGGCTTTCACAAGAGGATGGCTAAGAATACAAAAAAGAAGTTCCCATGCTTGTACTCATACATGCACAAAGGCCCCCTCCAGCAGCTACTGCAATAAACAGGTCTAAACCCTAAGGGGCAGTGCATCCACATTAATACTACCACCATAAACACACACACACACACACACACACACACACACACACACACACACATTCATGCAGGCGCACATGATCACACACCTCAACGAGAAATCTACAGAACTCCATAATCCTGACTTCTCAGTTAACTTTAAAAAGTCTATCTCAAGCCCATTAATTCTATAGAGTATGTTGGCAGACTTGTTTACTATTTCAGTACCAACTAACCTGTAAATTTCTTCAAAGATGATTTTTTTCACATTCTCATGACTGACATGAAATTTTAAAAACTCTTTACCAAGAAAATTCATTAAAAATAATGGCCTGCAAGATAGCTCAGCACACTTATGTGCCTACTTAGACAAACACAGGGACTCGGGTTTGATCTCTAACACCACATGCCGCACCAGCCCCTCCCCTGGGCACACTAAGCAGGCCAAGGAGACAGGGCATGGTTGTGTACCCCTGTAATCCCACAGCTGGGGAGGCTGAAAACAGGAGGATCACTAAGTCTGAGCTGCGTAGCAAGACCTTGTAACAAATACATTTAAAAGAAAGAGAGAGAGAGAAAGAGAGAGAGAGAGACCCCTTGACTCTGGTATCCTGTAAACACTATAGTCTGTAACAGGAAGTAAAATCTTAAGGCCAACATCAAAAAGACATAGTCAATGAAGTCTTACAAGAAAAGTCTCACAAAAAGAAAAGTCCAGCAAGCTAGAGCATTTATTAACCAGAAGCAAAGAGGCAGCTCTCCTGGCTCAAATCTGTTCACATAATGAGATTTCTATAGTCTATAGAAATAGACAGTAGAGCAAAGATTCCAGCTGGGCCCCCAAACGATCCTCCATTAGCCCTTGAGCTAACACAAAGCTCTTAGCACAATCACTTTTCTTATATCCCAGGTTCACTCTGAACTGCTTCTCTTAGTGACATTTGATTTTTACTGATTTGCCCCTGGGGTTATACTACTTGCCCTTCCACGCTAATCTTGACTTTAGCAACCACACTGATTCCTTTTGGACTCAGCATCTGACACTCCACTGAAATAATTTCTCCACCACTTTCCTCTGTCTAGACAACATGAAATTGTCATAAATGACACCTAAAGTACAATTAGTAGAGAAACTGCAATTTCCACTCCTCCTCCGTTCCCTAAAAGAATCATTAACGTCCTCCAGTATGTCAATCATGCTACCCTGACAAAGTTAACTCTGTGGAGCCTGAAAACCACTGAATTACAAGCTTGCTTAAATTTATGCATTAATCCCTCTACACTATAATTAGAACATGTAAACTGCCTTCCTGTTAGTGCACTAATGGCTATTATCAGTGAGACATGAATTCTTGCTGAATCAATACCTGTGTAAAAAATCCTTACAAATACCATCTTACCCAGCTGTGTTTTATTTAGGGAAAATAAAGGGCAGAGGTGATGAGAGAGCCAACTCAAGACCATCAGAACCTGGCAGTACTACTGTAACTATTGTAAGAATAAAATGGTTTGAAGCCATTGCCCATTTCTTGTGAGATGTCTTACTGAAATAGCAAGTTCAAAGACCAGTACTTGTAAATGATAAAATAATTTATTGGTGATTTTCAATGGGAGGAGGGTTTCCTCCCAGGTCAGGTGGCAATTTCTGGAGACAGTTTTGGCTGAGGCAACTGGGTTGTGGGAGTGCTACCTCTAATCTGGATAGGAAAATAAATCTTTCTAAGTTAAGACTTTTTCTTCTAGAGAGAAAAGCAGCTTCTCCAAACTTTCTCAGGCCTAGAGCATAAACTATCACTCCCACCTCTCTTAAACCCTGATGAATGGACAGAATATGTAGGCACTGGCTTCTAGAGGTCAAATGTAACTTCATCTCCATAGGCAAAGGAGAAAGAAGAGGGCAGGGGAGGTTGGGAGCAATGACACATACCTGGACATGTTTTATGTATCACTGTATGCCCCCTTCCTTGACATAAAAGATCCCAACACTTGTACATGGTGAGATGGTGATTGAATGAGTCCCTTCCCCCTTCTGGGAGCTAGCATAGAATAAATCTTTTTTTCCTTTTTCACCAAAATAGCCACATCTTATGTGGTCAGCAGCAAACAAAGGAACCGAAGTGGCTGGCAATACTACTGGCATCTATCTAGTAGGTAACTGCAAGAATAGTAAAAACCCTACATAACATAAGATGGCCTCCCATAATAAAGAGGTCTGACTACTCTGAGAGACTTCATGGACAGACAAGGTCCCTGAGCCTACCTGGTGAGGAAGAGGGAACCAGTTATCCCTCTTCCTCTTCCTTCTCTAAGAGTTTCCACTTGGCTCCAGATAACCAAGAAAAACCAGTGGAACCTCTTCCAGGTCTACCCAAAGAAACTTGACAGAATGAAATGTCAATAAATTTTGGAAAGAAGAAGAAAAAAGGAGGAAGAAAGGAGGAAGAAAGGAGCAGGAGGAAGAAAATAAAGAGGGGTGAGGAGGAGGAGAAAGAAGAGGAAGGTGGGCCCAGCAGGATGGCTCAGCGGTCTAAAGCGCCTGCTTAGGAAAGCTTAGGCAGCTGCAGGGACTGCAGTTTGATCCCAGGCACCACATGCTGCACCAGCCCTGCCCTCAGGGCAGGCTGAGCCGGCCATAAAAATA
>PVJA010007156.1:0-69693 GCA_004027025.1 Myocastor coypus | reverse complement strand
AAAAAAAAAAAAAAAAAAAAAAAAAAAAAAAAAAAAAAAAAAAAAAAAAAAAAAGAAAGCAACCTGTGTTTGTTAAGGAACAATTTTCTCTTGATTACGCTGTCATTGATGGGATCACTGCTCAGAGCTTATGAATTTATATAATTCAAGTTCAGAGGGGACAACTGTGATACTGTAATTATGTGGTAACATCCTATTTTTAATGCATGGGTGATTCTTCGCTAGGTCTCAGATAAGGAAGTGCTGGCTTGGTATATATAGAGAATTGCCTTCTTTTTTTTTTTTTTTTTGTAGAGGGTCTCACTACACAGCTCGGACTCTAGTGATCCTCCTGTTTCTTGCCTCCCAAGTGCTGGGATTATCGGCGCATGCCACCACACCCATACTCCACCACTGGCTCAGTGAGCTAAGAGCGGGGCTGCCACAGTAGGCAGGGCCAGGAACCGAACCCTGGCCCCTGTGCTTCCCTAAACAACGGCTTAGTCTGTTGAGCTATACCGCTAGCCCTGAGAATTGCTTTCTAACACACTTAATGAAAAAAAAAAAAATAAATAAAATAAAATATTGCTGCTATTCAAATTCTTGGCAAATTATTGCAGAAATAATTCCATCCTAAAACATCCATTTGCTGTATGATTCAAAAAAAAAAAAAAAAACACCCCAAACAACCAAAATCAAGAAGGGACACATACATGCAGGATCATATGCAGGTAAAAACAAGTGACCCAGTTCTCTTACCCAAAAATATATTTTATCAGATCAGAAATACAGCAGGCTCCTGGATCTTGTTGCCTTCTATATAAATGGTTGTTGTCATTATTTTAACTACCCGCATTTTTGTGACAACTATAAAATTGCCTTGAAACCTGACAGTATTTTTCACAAAGATTTACCCTAGAACCCACAAAGACACTCCCTTTTCTGACAAAACAAGAACATACTTTACAAAAGACTAAGTTTGTCCCTGTTTATCTGTGTACCGAGTTAGCTTTCTGTTGCTGTGACAAAATCCCTAGGCTTACTTTGGTTCCTGGTTTCAGAGGCTTTAGCTCTTGCTTGGCTGGCTCTGCTGTCTGGGGCCTATGGTGAACATCGCTGAGTGTCACAGCAGTGAGATGTGGTGAAGCAGAGCTGCTTGCTCCATGTCCACTGGAAGTGGAGAGTGAGGGGCTGGGTCCCACATGCCCTTACAGGGTATCCCTAACCTAACTGCCCCCACTGGGTCCTGTCTTCTGAAGTTTCAATGATTCTCAGCAGTGCCACTGGCTGGGGTCCATGCCTTCAGCACACAAGCTTTTGGGTGGCCACTCTAGATCCAAACTGGAACATGTATTTCTTTCTTCAAAACTCTAGAATTTCAGGATTTTTATCAGCTATTCATCAATAGTAACCAACTTAACTGACAGCTAGATCTCACTGTGGAGACTTCCATAATCATTCAGATTTATTTTGTTAAATGGATGTATTAAAATCCTTGACATAATTTTTCAGTAGATTCCAACTTTTACAAGTGTTAAAACCAGTATTAGTTTTAAGCTTTCAAAAAGTCTAGCACTGCAAAGTCTAGTGTTTTGATAAGGGTATACTCCAAGGAAGAAAATAAATTTCTGCTTTGCAAGTAACATAGGCTCCTAAGCTCACCTCCTCCTCACACTCCAACAAGTCTTGATAAGCTGTCTAGACCATGAAGGCTGGAAGCTACTCCTTATGCCTCAGACTCCAGGAGGGGGTGATTAACCTTCAGTTTACATGATGGGAGCCTGACCTGCAGAAAGGTCTGGTGATTTACTTAGTCACACTGAGAAGCCTAACAGAGTAAGGAGCACAGTCCAGTCTTAATTTACAGTCCTCAGCTTCTTGCTCTGCTTCCTAAGGGGGTTGTACAATACATGAGGACACTAAGATTCGGTTTTTATTGGAAGCTACAAAAGAGACTTTCAACCACAAAGGAAGGTTATAGAGTGTGACCCTAGGACCCGACAGCTTTCCCTGACAAGAAAGGCAGATCCAGAATTTGCTGCTCGCTTCAGTTCACTGCTTTTCTGGGAGCCATATTATTTTATGGCAATTGGCAGGCTCTTTGCTCATCATTAGGCACTTTACAATCATCCTGCTGAAAATCCCACAAATCCCCAATACTACGGGGAGATGGTGAAATGGAAAGGTGTAAGTGTAAGCCATCACTGGTGTGAGTGTGTGTGCATGTGTGTGCACATGCTGGGATGCCACACAAGTATTATCAAGTAGATATGGAAGTGAAAAGGAAAGAGGTAAGTCAATGGTATTACAACTTTGGTACCCACAATGAAAGGCACACAACTGAAATTGGATTTTCACAGAACCGGTTATTACAAATTCCAGTGCTGAGAAAAAAAAAAAAGCACATGACACAAACAGTTTATCCACAGAGCTGGTAAAAATAAAGATAAAAGACATTTGTGTTCAGGAAATCAAATCATTTTTAAAGCAGTATAAATGTACCTTGTTTTGTGATCTTTTTTCTTTGCTATAGCTTGATGTAAAACTCAGGAGCCAGAAACAGGCAAAGGTAGAGGGGGAGTGGGCATGGGATCTGCTCTGGACTGAATGCCTGCCCCCTAACACGTGTTGCCACGATGGGGCTAGTGCTGCAGGGCTTTGGGGTGGGCTCTCTGGCACCCTTCTATCCTCTGCCATGGTGTAATGTCTTGGTTTATCTCAGGCTCTGCCACTGTCACAGGAGAAAGCTCCTTAGGCTCTGCTCCCTCATCATCTTGGTGTGCACAACTGTTTTGAAAACAACTAAATGCTGATTCATCAGACAATATAGATCAGAAGTCTGCTATGTGCTATAACTTTATTTCTAATAAATGCAATTCATAGAAGGATGATTGTAATCATTAGAAGCCAGGATGATGCTACATACAATTCAGTGGCTAAACTAAATAGTCATATTAGAACAAAGTACGATAAAAGCAAATCCTTCAGTGACTTCCCACGTATCCCCTATATTGCCTAGGCTGATCTCAAATTTCTGATCATAAGCGATCTTCCTGCCTCAGCCTCTCAAAGTAGATGTGAGTACAGATCTGTACTGTGATGCCTAGCTTAGAGTCTTACTCTTTTAAGACAATTTCAAATAAACCCTATTTATGTCCTGCACTGGACAAGACAAAAGAAATATTGGCCCTCAAATCTTTGCAATTCTTAATCCAAACTAGCAAGGCCCATGATCTTCAAAGGATAGTTGGGCAGTTCTGGATTCCAGTGACCAGTTTTTGCCACATATAAGTGGTCACAACCATGTGGCTAACAGAAGGCCTGCTCAGTGAGCAAAAAGATCCTATGTGGCATTAAGTTAGTGCTTGTCAAGGACAACTACATTTGACTTTGAATAGAACTGTGTTTGTAAAGGCTGACCCAGCTCGATACCACCCTTCTGTTATCTGTAACTTAGGTTTCTATTACCCCGAAGTCACCTGGGTGTCGAAACTCCCCTCTGGCCAGGGGAGTCAATGTACTCACTCCCATTGGCTGCCCAAATGTTACCAGAACCATTCCCATTGGACTATAGCCTAGACCTAAGATACCCAATCACTGTAAAGAGCCCCCGACTAACCTACGCTATTGGCTTCTGTAAAAGATGCTTGCTGATCCCCCAGCACCCTATATAAACCCGTTCATACTGCGGCTCAGGGTCACTTCGGCCTCCTGGCTAGGTGACCCTGTGCCGGCACAGTTTTTTAAATAAAAGCGCTGCTTCACTTTGAGGCTCCGACTCTTGGCTCATCCTTCTCCCGTCGTCTCCCGGACCTAACATGTTGAGTTTTTAATCAAAAACTCCAGGTGGTTATGGCTACTCCTTTATGGAGGCACTGGTTCTCAGGCAGACTCTGGAAGTGCTAATAACAATTAGATATTTTAGCTGGCACTTATTTTTTATGGAAACTTGTAATACAGATAAGCAAAATGTTAATAATTAGGAGCTGAAAAGGGAAAATAGTACCCACATCATACATATTTGCGTCAAATGATAGAGAAGACAGTTTTCAAAAGGGATACTTACAAGGGATCTAGCACAACTTCATATTATATTTGAAAAATCTGCCTCACATCCTATGATTGCATCTGTTACTAAGAACATCATGATAGGCTGTTATGATAGGTGTGAAAATTAAAAAAGAAAAACAACACAGAAACAAGGAGCCTCAGGAATTTTGGCACCCTGGGAAGTGCCAGTTGGCCACTCTGCTCTATTACTGCCATTATTTTCCTGGATGATGGCTGTGAACATCTCATGAGATGCTGGTAACAGAACAGCATACCATTCCTACTTCAGAACAGTCTATTGGAAGACTAGAGGATTGAGTACAAAACTATCTTACATAGGATTTTGAGGGACTATCAACTATTTGATCTGACATTTCTGGAATTTATCACAGATCCACCAAACCAAAGGCTAGACCATACGAAAGTCAAGGCTAACCCCTAAGGCAGGCACGGTTTTCCTATGACCAAAAGCTACCCTTGGGCTACTCACAGGTATTGCTCTCTAGGTTTTACTTATGTATTCACTCATAAGAAAAGATAAAATCCTTTGATCTAGGGGTAGGAAGTGGGCAAGCAGAAAAAACAAAACAAACAAAACCAAACCACACAAAAATCTACCATGGCTAATACGTAAGATCTACAAGCTTTAAAGAGGCTCAGGAGATCTTTACCGAGATCAGGTGACCTTCTACTATAAGGCACTGTAGCATGGAAAGAAGCAAAGGTAGCTTCACGTTCTTTTGAGAGTTTATACCTAGACACAGGCATCATGGAGGTTAAAGAGAATATATTTGCATTAAGAGATCTGTGTTTTGCTTTTCATAGGGAAAACTTCTGCTAAAGTTTTTTCATTAGAAGGTGTTAGGGTTATAAGATCTCTCACTTGCTATCTTCTTGCAATGAGGGCAAGTACAGGGGCTATTTTAGTGTAGACAGAAAACAAGGGTCATGCCCAAACCCCAAATCTTGAATCAGCTCTCAACAATGCCACAATCTTACTAGAATCCTACAAACACAATTGAAATACAATTTAAAAACACAGGAAAATACTATATTTACCACACTTTTACTTTTGAAAGTAAATCTCATTCTTTGATCAGTATCAGAAATAATGATTGGATATGTCCAAGTCCCTCTAACTTTATTTTGTGAGAAAATGCCTAACCCCAGTGGAAGGCATCTCCCACTGTAGCCACCCACCACATATATCACTGCCATCCTATCTTTCCAAAGAAACCTTCAGTGGCTCCTGTTATTTAGGCCTTCAAGGTTCTCAGCATCTTATCTACAGCCAGATGGGAGGACATGGAATAGAACCAGAGATGAAAGAATCAAACTATGAAGATACATTTCCTACTTTTTACCATAAGTTTTTAACTTTCATTTCTCATACTGAAGCTCCTCCTAATCTATCTGGTGTTAATCTCTATGCATAAGGCTGGGATCCAATGTCATCTTTTTCCACATTAATCTTTTCAACAAGCTTCTTTGTTTGATTATGGTGCTGGGGATGAACTGAAGGCTGCACACAGGATAAACAAGTGCTCTACTACTGAGACCCTGTCAGCTCATTCCAACTCTCATTATTCAACAGCTCCCTCCTGACCACTGGCTGACATGGCAGCTGCATCACAGAGGTACCCTACATGTATGTGCACTGTTTTCTGAACTATTTCACACCAGGGTCAATCTCTTGTTTCTTATCAATCTCACACTCTCTCAGTACTTTAATAAAACTAAAGCAATTTAACAAAACCCTAGTGTTTTGTAGGGCAAGTCCCTCTCCTTCATTTTTCCTGTGTAAAATTATCTTGCCCATTCTTTCTCTTCTATTCTTCCATTAATTCTATCAGTATTCATGAAAAATCTTAAGATATTTTGCTTAGAATTAAACCCAATGGTACATTTTAGAAGAAACAATCATATTCAGCAGTATGATTTCTTCCTCTATAGTAGAGACTTGCAAACTATGGCCTCGCATCTACTTTATGAAATAAAGTTTTTGCAGGGGATATAGCTCTGTGGCATAGCACCTGCCTGGCAAGGTGAAGTCCTGAATTCAGATTCCCCATGCCAAAAGAAAGAAAGAAAGAAAGAAAGAAAGAAAGAAAGAAAGAAAGAAAGAAAGAAAGAAAGAAAGAAGGAAAGAAAGAAAGAAAGTTAGTTTTATTAGAACACAGTCATAGTCATTTACTTATATTTTCTTTATGGAACACTGGAAGAGTTGAGCAGCAGCAAAAAAGAGCATATGGCCCAAAAAGCTAAAAATATTTAGTAACAGGTCTTCTACAGGAAAAGTACACAAGGTCCTACTCTATATGCGCAGGGTATATTTCTCCACGATGAAGGTGTTTTTACATTTCTCCTCATAAAGTTTTGTAGTTTTGGCTATGCTAAATATCAAATTTATTACTGGATATTGCTGTAAATGCTAATAGTTAAATTTTCTAGTTGTTTCTGGTCAGTATATAGAAATGTAACAGATTTTAGGTATCATTCTATCCATCTTCCTAAACTTTCTTATTATTTGTAATAATAACTTGCAGATTTTTGACCTCTCCAACCACGTTTTCTGCAATACTGATTTTATTTTCTTCTTTCCAATCTTTCTGCTTCTTTTTTCCCTTTAGGTACTGATTATTCCTAACACAATGTTGAACACAAGAGTGTTAAATATCTGTGTCCCACTTTAAAAGGAATCATTTGAATGTCTCTTTAGGATCACATTTGTTTTAGGTTATTTATCATTAATAAGTTAAAGAATTTTCTAACATTAAAAGTTTCAAATATCCATATTGATTTTTATCAATAATCTTTTCTAGCCACTGAATTATCAATTTTTTCTCAGTCTTTACATTTTAATAATTAAAAAATTATTAGTATATTTTTGCAGCACATGATTAAAATAAATGCTTATGCTTACCAGATAAACATATCTCAATTCTCTTTACTTCCTCTTTTCCTTGCCTCTCCCCCTGCGGTTCACTTCGCATTTTCAAAAGACTGATTTCCTGGGTTCCTATCATTTATCTTTTATTTTGTTCTTTAAATTATTTATTCTCTGAGTTTCCCATCTAAGAGGAGCTGTGTGATGTTTATGCTTGTGGGTCTGATTTCTTTCACTTAGCATTACCTCAGGGACATCTGTTTGCCTTTTAAAGTGATTGGTTTTATCAGATTTCCCTCACATTAAAAAAAAAAAGAATCATTCCACAACTCAACATGGTCAAAATGTGTTTAAAAAAATATGCTGTTGGGTTCTACTTACTATTTTAGTCAGGTTTTTTTCTACATTCATAAATGAAACTAGTTTGTAATTTTCCTTTCTTATGTCATGGCTGTTTTAGAATCAGAGATGCGGGGCCAGGGAGAAAGCTCTGTGGCAGAAGTGCCTGCCTGGCAAGTGCAGGGTCATGAGTTCGAACCCTGGCCCCACAAAAACAAACAAACAAACAAACAAACAAACAACCCAAAACTCTATGTAGAATCAGAGATGCTGGCCACACAGCATGAATATGGTGTATTCTTTTCTTAAAGTTTGGTGGAACCTGTTTATTAAAATACATAGACATTATATATTCTGTGATAGATTTTTAATCACTGCTGCTATTTCTTGAAAAGTTACAGGTATTTCAACTTTCCTTCTCTTTTTTACCAGTTCCTACACTTTGTATCTTCCCAGGTATTTATCCAAAGTGTATATATATGTTTTCGATGACATTCAATTGCCTTTTTTTTTTTTTTTGAATTTTATTTTTATTTTTATGTATTTTCTTTATTTTTTTCTTGTTTCAGAACTTTTGTTTGTTTGTTTATTTATTTTTATGGCTGGCTCAGCCTGCCCTGAGGGCAGGGCTGGTGCAGCATGTGGTGCTGGGGATTGAACCGCGGTCCTTGCAGCCACCCAAGCTTTCCTAAGCAGATGTTTTAGACCACTGAGCCATCCTGCCGGGCCCCGGCATTCAATTGTCATTTAAATACCAAAATTATCTATAGTTTTGTGACTCTTTACTTTTCTTTAATCTTTCCATTTTATTAGACATAATCTCCTTATGTAGCCCCAGTCAGTCTCAAATGACACTTCTGCTTCAACTTCCTGAGTAGCTGGAACTATAGAGATTATAGGCACCTATCACTATGCTGGTATTCTTCATTAATCTTGCCAGAGATTTATCAATTTTTTATTGTCACAGTTGTGTTTTTTTCAAAGAGCATTTTCTTTACTAAGCATTTATCTACACAATGGAGATTAGTTAGCAATCAAAAAGAAAGATGAACTGCAAAAAGAAGCAATTTACGTATAGTGTCATGCTACTAAGAGAAAAAGTACCAATGTTTTTTAACTGTGGATGCCAAGTGATATGGAATTTCTTTCTTTCTTTCTTTCTTTTTTGTCTTTTTGAGACAGGATCTCGCTATGCAGTTGAGGCTGGTCCTGCACTCACTTTTGTAGCCCAGGCTGGTCTCGAACTCGCACCAATCCTCCTGCCTCAGCCTCCCAAGTGCTGGGATTACAGGCGTGAGCCACCACGCCCGGCTGGAATTTCATATTATGTCAAATTAGAAACAAATAAGCAACACAAACCTCAAAACACACCAAGTTTTGTTTTTATATATAGCAATAAAACTCTATTTCACTTTGAAAACTTTTGGTCCATAAGAATGAAAAAATTATGTTTCTCTGTGATTGGTTAAAATCAACCTGAGACTGGTTTCAATTATTGCTGATGCTGAACTGAAAGACCCAAGAGGACAAAATGATAGCCATGATCACTGAGGTTACACACATCTAAGTAGGTCACTTCAGCTTTGTTCTCAGTCTTCTGTCTTGTAAAGTGATAGTTTGCAATGGGCACCATCCTGCCAGGGGCTCTTCCTTCATGGGCTGGCATCCACTGGACCTTTTCTAATGCACCATCCACAGCCTTCAGAGTCTCCACTCCCAAGGGACAGAGTTCCACCCCTACTCCCAACCAGTTTGTGTGCCTCCTCTGGGGACTGTCCTGGCTTCTCCAAGAAGAGATTGTTCTTATGAACCTGGTATGGTTGGGTCATCTCATTTATCAAAACAGTGTTTGATTATCTTGCATTCACCACTTAATTAAACTTAGAGTTACAATTCAATTCCAGGCTGGACAAACATTTCCACTATCTGTGAAGTTTCCTTTGAAGTAAATGGCATAGGCCAGAGGTAAGTTTTTTTTTTTCTTTTCTTTTTTTGTCTTGTTTCTAATTTCTCTAAAAATTATTGGTATCAATTTGATTCTTGAAGCTCATTGAATTGCTGAGTTCTATCCATGATTAGCAACACCAGTCAGCTGAATGATTTAAACTTTCCCATCAGTATAACAATTAGAAGATTAAATGATTACTATGAGCTCAAAAGGAAAAGTTTACATTATAGACAATATTTTTTTTATCAGTTTAAGAAAATGCCCACTGTATTTTAGCTTACCACCCAAAGGGATAGAAAGAAAATATAATGTTGGCATTGGTAATATTTCAGCTATATGAAAATTTCTTCCTTTTTTCTTTTTTTTTTTTGTCTTTTTGAGACAGGGTCTCCCTGTGCAGTTCAGGCTAGCTTTGAGCTCACTTTTGTAGCCCAGGCTGGTCTTGAACTCGCCCCGATCCTCCTGCCTCAGCCTCCCAAGTGCTGGGATTACAGGCGTGAGCCACCACGCCCGGCTTTTTTGTCTTTTTGAGACAGGGTCTCACTATGGAGTTCAGGCTGGCCTTGAACTATCTTTTGTAGCCCAGGCTGGTCTCAAACTTGCACTGATCCTCCTGCCCCAGCCTTCCAAGTACTGGGATTACAGGAATATGCCACCACGCCCAGCTAAAATTTCTATTTTTAATATGAATATAAATATATATTTCAATACCAAAATATAAACTTAAATCTTCAGGGAATAAATCAATTTCATATTCATGTAGAGTCTAGAAAATGTTAGTAATACATAGGTAGCAAATGACAGAAATAGCTCATTTAAAAAATACATACATATGCACACACACATATATATACAATTTTTTTTGGGGGGGAGGGTATATATTTGGTACAGTATCACTACATAACTTAGACTCTTAGTGATCCTCCTGTTTTCAGCTTCCCCAGAGCTGGGATTACAGGCTTGGGCTATCATACCTGGACTTGGTTTTGGGTTCCATGCCTGAGGGCCAAGCTAATGTGATATATGATACCAGGGATCAATATATATGTATGTATATATATGGATATATATATATATATATACACACACATTATTATATAAATAAATAAATATATTTAGGGAAGGGTCTACAGAGTGTGCAGGGTCTCACTACTAGATAGGACTTGTTGTGATCTGCCTGTTTATAGCCTCCCATACTATATTTTATGTAATGTATTATATATATTATATTTTTTAATCAGTGACTTTATCCTATTTTTGCATAGATGTCTGTAGGGTGAAAGCCAAGGGGGAACGCCAGCGTATGAAACTATAATCTTGAAGGCAAGAAAGTGAAATTTAAGAGCATTAAAATGAGAAATGTATTTACAATTAATGTGGTTAATGAATCATAAAAAGAGATAGTAATAAAATTCAAACAAATGTATCATTTGTTCAGACAGAAATAATGCTGAGGAGAAATGACCAACACCTTCTCTTCTGCTGCCACACTCCCTGCCTATCAGAGTGTCAGTGATCACTAGTGCTGTAGGGGTGTGTGTGTGTGTGTGTGTGCATGTGTGTCTGTGTATGGATGGAGAGGGGCTCTCAACTGTAGCTTGGCAGGTGGCAGTGTTAGTATTTAAATAATATTTAACGTTTTCAAAAGCATGACAGTGTGTGAAAGATATGTTCCAAGGCCTAGGAAAAGGAGGAAAAGGAGGCTGATACTTGTGAGCCAAGTGGAAGTGGAGATGGGAACCTCCTGTGCCTTAGGCTTTGCACCACAAAGGTCTGTACCTGCTTCTCTGCTTGTTTCAGCAGCTTCTGGAATCTCTCATCCTCTAGCACACCCGGGGGAAGGTCAGTCTCTCCCTGAGCTTTCAGCTCCTCCAGCTTTTGCCTCAAGTCCCTCAGGGCCTGTAGCTCATCATTGAGGCGGCTCTGGTGGGTTAGAGAGGCCTGAAGGTCCAGTTCTAGGTCTAGAGATGTGCGCACTGGACATTCTTGGGTTGTTCTCCTGAGGACTGGCTGGCAAACCGTCTGGAGAGTAAGAAAACACAACACATAATCCTGTTACATGGATATACTCTGCCTCTTTCTTCCCTGGAACAACAGGACTGCTCTTCACTGCCCCCTGGGCTGAGTGCCTAGCTCACCAAGTGACTTGCTTTGGCCAAGCAAAAGAGAGTACAGCAGGAGTATGCATTATTTCCAGGAGGAAGCCTGCCAAGGTCAGGGTGAGATCTGTACAGCTGTGTCTCCTGCTAGACAGACGGCACAAGTCAGAGGAAGCGGCTCCATGGCAGCCAGGGCCCCATGAGAACATGGGCATCAGCCAACCTTCAGTGATGAATAGTTTAGCAAGAGTCACACTGTATCTTCTTCTTCCTCTTCTTTTTTTTTTTGTAGCCCAGGCTGGTCTTGAACTCACACTGATCCTCCTGCCTCAGCCTCCCAAGTGCTGGGATTATAGGTGTGTGCCACCACGTCTGGTTACATTTTATCATTTTAACTACAGATTTTTATAAAGTTATTACCCTCTCTACCATAGCCTAGCATATCCTGTAATGTCTGAAATGTCTGCATGTCACAAAAAACTTAAATGTCCTGTTTCAAGACACACAACTACTCCCAGATAATCCCTTTGTGGGACCTCCATGAATGCTGGCCACAATGCAGCTGATGGGGCTAAGAATCTACCTCCCTCCTCCAGACAATGTTTACATTCCAACTCTTCCTTGATTTCCCAGTAGGTACTATCTACTTTTACTACTGAATTATGACTGTTATTCTGTTCTTTCCCTGGGACCAATGTTATCTATTTGTAAAGGAATAATTATTCAATATGTATGAATAAATATCTGCTGTGGTTTGTAGTCAGGACACTAGGAAGACAAATAAAGCTCCCACCCCTAACGGGGGACTGAACCCAGGACCTTTTGTGCATGTTTGTGAGGACAGAGGTAGAATAAAAGCACTAAGAGTAAAAGTACCACAGAAGCCTAGCACCTAAATCTTTAGTGAATATGTGGTCAAGTGCTCTATCACTGACCTACATCTCCATCCTTAAGACACAATCTCTGATCTTATATCATCTGCCAGACAGTAAGAAAAACTGAATTAGTCTCTTAAATGCAACAGGAAGTCACAGAGTGAACAGATCATCCTGAACTGGATCAGACTCATTTGAGGAAAGGAATTTAAAATAATCTTGCCAAGGCAGCATAAGTAGAAAGGATAAGAGTATTTTTTTGCCTAGGTTGACAGTTGTGACAACAGAATGTAAGAGGTTCCTAGTAAGAACTAGTGCCAGGTTACATGAGAAAAGAGCGCCTCAAACTTGATGTGTGCTCTAGTTTGAAGATCTAGATCAATGGTGGTGCTCATGAGAGGTGAAAGGAGAGGGCCCGTAGGTGCCTTTTACTGCTATTTCAAGGTCAAAGCCTAAACTGTAATAGCTTTGGCTGTCTCCACCCAGGCCCTCTCCTTTTGTCTAACATATTTGTATACTGTGTGTTTACTAAAACTAGATGCTTGGCTTCTGTATCATTTTTATTCTTCATTTTTCTTTTCTTAATCTCTCCCCTCTAACAAATAAGAGTTGTCTAGATTCATGTTCACTTTGACTATATTACTGGTTTTCCAGAATACAAAATCTTCCCCAGGTGGTATACATCTGGAGCCTTTCTGAGGACTTGAGCGTGTACTGTTCCCTGGTAAATGTTGAACAAAGGCTCTGGAGTGGGGAAAGTAATGATCTGTAGGTTTTCCAGGTTTTTATGGTATGAGCTGCTTCCCAGCGTAAGACATTCACGTGATATCACTGAAATGGGAAGAGCCACAATGAAGAGAGTCCAACCTGTAACTGCCCAGCTCACCCCTCTGACCTTATCATTTACACTCCACTACACTTGAACTTCCCAGTCAGGTAAGCCATTTATCAGTCTTTACAGATGCTTTGTTCTTTTTGACCTCTATGCTACTTTCATGCTGTAATTTCTAAGTGAGAATGGCATTCTCATTTCCATGGAACCATATCCACCTCCTTCAAAGTCATTTAAAAATCATCTTTACACAGTATTTCAGGATAAATATCTGTGTGGTTCACATAGTACTATAACTAAGTTTATATATAACCTGTTTTCAGGTCTATTCAACTCACAAACACTTCTGGTTAAAATTTCTCTGAAGTGTTACCATCCTTGAGAATGTGTTGCTTTAGAAGGCGGGTAACTTAGGAAGTGAGAGGGATTTTCACTCAACATGATGAAATTTTAGGTGCTTTCAAAGCATAAAGTTGGTTATCTGAAAGATCAACATCTCAGAATTTTTTTTTTTTTTCTGCAGTACCAGAGATTGAACTTAGGCCCTTGTGCTTGCCAGTCAAGTGCTTATTCTATTGAACTACCTCCCCAGCCCAACATCTTAAAATTTCTATAAATGCTGAGGACTAAATAATGAGGCACATGAGCCTCATACTTTATTATCTTTAAGTAACTAGTAAATTAGCCCAAGGAGATAGCTCGGCTAGTACTTTGCACGTGGTAGGATGAACCCAGAGCAGCAATGGGGAGGAGGCTAATACCAACTCATCTTCCCAGTCTCCAGCCCTGCTTTCCAAGCCACAGTGCCAAGGCATTGGTGTGTGTGAGCACTCCTCATTCACATGTGTTTTCTAGCTGTATCACTCCCTCTGTCAACAGCTCCCAGTATTCACCACTTCCACACCACACTCCCATGTCTCAAGGCCACAGGACCCTCCCCCCACCCTCACGGGGTCTCTGTTAGATTCTGCAGCAGATAAGCTCACTCCCTGTCTTCCCCAGCACACTGTGTATACCTAAGTCTTCCCTTTAGAGTAGACTCCTGATGGTAGACACCTGCCCCCTGATGACAGCCCAACATATACAATTTTCCATGCTTAATGAACACACATTTTAAGCCAAAAAGACAGTAGTGAACAAGTAACTTTCCTTTAGTACTTTAGCCACTGGGAAGTAAACAGGAATTTCTGAACTACTTGAAGAATCTCGCTTTTTAATTCATTTGAGTAACAGCTCATCATTAACACTCAGCCCCAGGAAACACTGATGACCCCAGGAAAAGCTGACCTGAGTTGGTCCACATTTATTATAATTTTCTATAGATAATTATTTAGGCAAGGTGAAAAACTGTGTGCCTAAAAAATGAAACCAAAACATGCAAATAGTTGTGTGTTATATGTTTGCAGAGTGTCTGCTCCTATAGAAAAGGTACCAGTTATTACTCTCCTCCCACTACTGCTCCACAGAGAGACAAATCATAGAGGTGTGGTGGCACTGGTAAAAATGATGAACTTGGGACTTGGCACACCCTCTATCTGAAGCCACTGAGAACCAATCTTCTAAATATTCACATGCTCCAAATCAGTAATGAGTGAATGCTTTCAAGGCCATGGAACCTCCCTGATTCCATAACTGAGACAACATCTGTTGTCTCAGTGCTATCCCTGTGGTTTCAGTCAACAGCCCCAGAGTATGGAATGCTGATACCCAGCAGTTCTGGAATTTATGCTCTGCAATTCCCAAATGTGGATTGGCCCAAGGCAGTGGAATGTGGCTGAGGGAATACGTACCCTTTTGACTCGCAAACTGCGCCTTTCAGTGGAGTTTCTCACAAAGAGTGATTTCTTAGCCAATGTTGAACTGTCACTGTCACTCCGATTTAACTGGTGACAAAGGATATTTAAAAATTACCATATAACAAACAATGCTGGTAAAAATCAGAATGGACAAGTTTATCTTCTCCAGAAAAGTTCTTCCTTATTCTTTGGTCTTAATCTTCTTAAATAATTTAAAATGGTTCTTTGTACATTTACAAGTGTCTTTAAAGAAAGATTTACATAATAAACCAACCTAATTTAGGGTCTAGAGGCTTTTTTTTTTCCTTTGTATTTTAGTAAAGTGTCTACAGGGTGTTCAGGGCCTCACTACTAGATCAGACTCAGTGATCTGCCTGTTTACAGCCTCCTGAGAGCTGGGATTACAGGCCCATATCACCAAGCCCAGGCTCAATTGCAGTCTCAGCATGCTCCAGGGGCAGGGCCGGCAAGGCAGGCCAGGAGGTTGAACCCCAGAGGCATTATGAAAAAGATGATGTTTTCTAAAATCCAACTCACAATTTTCAATTCAGTAAGACTGATACAGCTTGAAGTAGTAGATATTATAGGCAGCAAAATAAAACAGCTACTTTAAAAACCACTTTATCTTTCTGTGCATGGATAGAAGTTCAAAACTTCTTAGCATGTAGTCCTTGAAACTTGCTTACTTGCCAAATAAGTTGCACTAGAGCCAGAGCAACATTAAATTTGTGGGAAAATAAACTAACTAAAGAGAACCCTAAGAGTGTGACATCCTTCATATATTTTATGGCATTTCTAGCCATTAGTATTTGTAGTCAGCCTGTGCAGCTCCCAGGGCACAGTGTCTTGTCATTAATAGGCCACTAACTGGCAGGAAGGAAGAAGCTGCAATGTCTAGGGCTTCATTAGGAGCACTGTCACCTCACCCTGCAGATGTACTGGCTCCGCTCTCCTGGAGAAAATGTTTGGGAGCGCACTATCACACTGCTCCTCACGAATGGATGCTGTCGAGAACTCAGGCTGCTGCAATCTTTGGGGCGAACTGCCATACTGTCACTAACTGTTTCATCAGTATTTGTCTCTTTGTCAACCTACAAGAGAAATTGGCAATTTGTCAGGAGCTGATAGGTATGTGCACATTTATACTCCCCTTTTCTAAGTAAGAGGGAAATATTTAATGGTTAACAGTCATTAAGCACCAGGGATGCCTGCAGTACAGAAAACAGTGCTTGTACAAAAAGAGTGGGGAGAATCATTTTCTACTGAAGTCTTAGGAGGGTACCCACAGGAGACAGAAGGTAGCTATCTGACAAAGTTACTATAAAACAGAGGCTTCACTTTTTTTTTTTTTTTTGTCTTTTTGAGACAGGGTCTTGCTATGCAGTTGAGGCTGGTCCTGAGCTCACTTTTGTAGCCCAGGCTGGTCTCGAACTCACACCAATCCTCCTGCCTCAGCCTCCCGAGTGCTAGGATTACAGGCGTGCGCCACCACGCCCGGCTATTCACTTTTAATAAGTTAGATTTAAAAGTAAAAGTTTGGATATAGAGACACTGGATAAAGAATCCTCTTTGAAAACATATCATCCTTAAATACTATTGTTTTCTGACTAGTTTTAATCAGAATAAATGATAAAATAATTAAATATAAGAAAATGAAAATATCCCATAAAGTTATAGATTTAAATGGAACATATAATTATACATATATGCATATAGGAATATAACAACTGTTGTGAAGCTGTGTTTGAATTCTTTCTCAATCACTGGAAATGCAAGCAAAATAACACTTAAATGAACATAGAAAGGTCTCCAGATACAAATTGCAGGCATGGGCAGACACCTATCTTCTGTCTTACAAGTATAATTTGCTTCTAGGCCTGCCTTTTGATGAAAGTTTGCCTCTCTGTAAAAGAAGTTCTCCATCAGGAAAGATGCATGATTTTCTTAGGAATAATGAATTGGAATTTTCTGAACTCCAGCACAGACGTCACGGTGTGCCAGCACGCGCGAAGCTGGAAAAGGACCTTCCCCATCTGGGGATGGCAGGCTCAACATGTCTCTCACTTTGCTAGCAAAGCTGTCTGTGTTTTATCACTTGGTTGGCACCTGTGCCTACACCATGTTATTCACCACCTGCCAGAGGAGATTTCAAGCAGAACACCATCTAATCAAGATGAACTTCAAATGTTGACTTTCATGTTCAGAATTGAAATATTTTTGAAACTTGATATAATTAAGTAGTCAGGCTCCTATTACCTAGTTCAGAAAATACTTTTAATTAATATTCACAGAATATGGATAGAAGTTTAACTTAGCTCTCTACTTCTTTTCTGGGTTTCTTTCTTTTGTCCTGGTACTGGGGATGGAACCCAGTGCTTTGCTCACACTAGAAAAGTGTTCTACTACTGAATTATATATATTCCAAATCCATTATTTCTCTTTTTATAACAATTACTTAAGTGAAGAATTAATATTTTTGGTACATTCAAAATTCTTAAAAGTACTGACAATGTTTTCTAGTGACCATCCCCACAAATGCCTTTCGGGACCAGCTTCTAGACCAGAACGCTAATATGAAATTACAGCTGAAGAGATAGAGCAGAGTCTCCTGAGGCTCAGGGTGCCTGTGGGGCATCTGCTTCAGGAGGCAGCTGGTATTCACCAGGGCAGGTACTCCAGCAGGTAACTCTCCTGGATGGTTGCTGGTGTGTTCATTTTCTTTCTTACACCCATCTTCATTCGAGTCAGGCATGTTAGTGCATGAATTTAAATCCTTTGTACAGCTACTGTCTTCTGCCAATTTAACTTCAGCCCCCTTTTCAGCCATGATTTCGCCAGAGGCCTCTCTCAGCATTGTTAACCTATAGTGAAAACAACACAGCACACTTCAAGCCAAGCAGGGATACCCCGTGAACACTGTGCAACCTAGGTGCATATTAACTTATCTGTGAAATAAAAAATGGGCTTATACATAGTCAAGCCATGCTTTGACTGAAACTTAACTAGCACGCAAAAAGTAAAGTTCAATCTGCAGCAAAATCATTATAATTTGGGACTAAATTCCATCCTCCCCACTGCCCCACTCCTGGAATAGAATTTGAGACCTTGTGTTTTCCAGGCAGGTGCTTATGTCACTGAACTAAATCCCTGGCCCTAAAATTTTAAATTTATGAAATTTACCTAACTTTCAGACGATAAAATAAAAATATTCTGAGTATGTCATATAAATATTAACCTTAACATTTAAAAATATGGAAATTCCACAAAATATTGGGTACTAGTTATTTGTTATAAAATTAATTACATAACTGAAGGAGGTTACTCTCAGCTAAGAATGAATAAACACATAATTAAAAATACTAATTCTTAAAAAAATAAACTCGTTCCTCATTCTTGGCTATGCGTATGGACAGACTCTTGGGGCCACATGAGCTCATCCTTCCAAATCCTATGCCACAACCTGGCTAGCACTGCAGTAGTGCTCAAGAACCAGAAGATAAGTTTATACAGGATATATAGAGCAGGATTATTAGAATGGCTTAGAACATCTCCTGCTTTGCTGAATTTCATATTCTTAGAATGGAAACATTTTTTCCACTGACATCTAAATGCTCAGCTTTAAGTGCAACTGGTGACATACTGGTACTGAAAAATTAGTGCCAAATAGCTATTCAGTATTTAACCATGCAAGGAACAAATAGAGGAATCAGCAATGACTACTATGATTTACAAACCACGAATTGCTTTTGAAGTGTGTATGCATTATATTTTACAAACACGTGCAATGATTAGTATGTAAAGGTGCTATGACAAACATAACCATTCTCATATTTATTTATTCTGCACTGCTCTGATTTTTATTCACGGTAGCTGACTTTTTATAAGCAGTATCTCTGCATCTTAATATCATTATCATAGCTTTTCCTTCCAAACATCCACAACTTTTATTGTATTATTTATGACATACCTTGTCACTCTGAATTTCTTAAGTTTAATATGTTACATACACACAAATGCATACTGTATGTATATACTCTATAGGTATATGTACATATGTATTAATACTAATTCAATCAAACATAACAGTATAAATAACTATGTAAAAGTTGATCTAAATGAGTTTAAACAGTACATATTTAAAGTATATACTTAAAACTGTAGCATTCATTAAAACTGTTGTTAAAGAAAACAGTAGTAAACCAAGATAGATAATTCTTTGTGTAGGTAATGGGTAAACATGGAAATCATTTTTTAAAGGAGAGGGTAGAAATACAGAGATAGAAACAGAAAACAAAAAAGGTAAAAGTAATGATAGATAAATGGCTATTGAGAAAGTATCTCCCAAATATTTGCTTTGCCTTACCATAGCCTAAATGGTACTATTAGGATTCAAAGTGAGAAACAAAATCCAGTTTTTAATTTATTTAACTCTATAATATACCACTAGTCTTTCAAAACTGATAGTATATACCTAAAAGAAGACTTTAGAAAACAATCTAAAATTTTACTTAAAGCAAGCCAAGCCTGGTGACACAGGCCTGCAATTCCAGCACTCTCTGAGACTGAGGCAACTCAATCATAAGTTTGAGTTCAGCCCAGGAAACTTAGTGACATAGTGTGACATCACCTGAAAACAAAAAATTAGCTGGGATGTGGCATAGCGCAAAGGTTCTAGGTTTATTCTCAGTATAAGAAAATAAAAAAATCTTTGAAGAAGAATAAGTCTGGCTAATGTGTTAACTTCGCCTATGGTCTTGACATTGGACTTTCTAGCCAAAGCTGCCAGAAGCTATATTTTTTTCCCTTTTTTTCTCAATATCAAGGTTTCCTTGAAACTGTCTTAAAGGAAGACAAAGCCTTCTCAGGGAATTGCCACAAGTACAAAGAAAATGGCTATTCTACCAGTCTCTTTCCAAACACTGCTGCTCTTCTTCTGGCCCCAGCTCCTCCTCCTCTTGTGCTAATTCTTGTTCCACAGCTAACAGCTCAGCTGATGTTCTTGCAAGCAGGGCTGACACTGCATCCTGGGGGATGTAAAACATATGGCAGTTAACATTATATACTCCAAAAAATGATTTGAAAACTCACCAGAGGTAGATTTATACTTCCAGTTGTGAAGAAGAAGCTTGTAACAGACCCAACTTTCCTGCTGAGAACAAATATGAATGCTGAATAAAATGAAGTAAAAACAAATTTCCTAGAGCTTGGCATGGTGGTAAATGCCTGTCATCCCAGCCCTTGGGAGGCTCAGGCACAATGATTACTGTGAGATCAAGGCTGACCTGGCCTACAAAATGAGTTCCAGGCCAGCTTGAACTGCACAGTAAAACCCTTTCTCAAAAAAATAAAAAAGAAATAAACAAACAGCCCCACAGAACTAAACAGTAGTAACCACAACGTTTTGAAACAATGGAGAGTGAGTAACAAAGGCTGTCAGAAACAGAGGGCCAAGAATCTAGGAAGAAGACAAACACAAAAAGTTTAAATCACTTTAACTGATTACAGACCTGTGCCACAGGCCTGGTTTGCTCTAAGTAGTTTTAAACACCATTTCCTAAACTCTTTTAAAGAGCTATCAAATTTGAAGGATAATGGCAGCGTATCATAGCTACTGATACTCTTTGCCCTTGAGGGATTTGTCTGGTCAAAGTGTGAGATGTGCAGGTCAAGCAGGCTGGCTGCCTGGAACTGAGGGTGCAGGATCAGGAGGACAGAAGACTACCCATGACCAAGGCAGGCAGGCAGCACACCCATTATCACAGAACATTAACTTAGAGCAAACCTAATATTATCTCGCATATTCCTGCCAAGAAATTTTTCATTCCTAAACTGTATATGTGTAGAGCAAAAAACTGAAAAAACAAAAGCAAAGACCAACTGCTAAAATAATAAGCACATATTTCAGTTGTCTCAAAGGGTCCCAGGGAAAGAAAATTAGAATTCAGGTGCCCTGGGTTATTTGGGTAATCTTCCCATATTGTATTTTGCCTTCTAGAAAAGTATTAAATTCTCCCTGGAAGATGAATCAGCAAGAGCCTCCACAATCCCTCAAACACAATAGGCAGCATTCCATCAAGACCTAATGACTGAAAGCCAAAAGAAAAAATAGACAAAACAGGCAGACCCATAGGTGACTGCACATTGCAGGTACTTAAAAAGGCAATCTAAATTTTACAATTAATGAAATGCCAGATAATTTCACTACCATAAACATAAAGAAAACCCATTAGCATATCAGAATGAAGTTGCTGAAAATATAAGAGATAAAGTCTTACATTTGGTGAAAGAAAAAAGAATATATTACTTTACAAGAATCAAAAGTCAGTCCATTCTCTAACAGCTCAACACAATCAATGGAAATCAAATAACACAGGGCCAGGGAAATAGCTCAGTAGAATAAGTGAGGCAAGCACAACAAGGGCCTGAGTTTAATCTATTGTCCTGGGAATAAAACAAAACAAAGCTGAAATCAAATGACACAATGTTATCTGTGACACATTCAAAGAAATAGCTTCCTACCCAGAAATTTGAATATGTAGGAAAAGGTGTCCTTCACATACCAGGCTAAAATAGTCAACAAAAGACCTATACAAAGAGAAATACTGAAGGAAATTCTTGGGGCTTAGAGCATTAGCTGAGTTGTTTAAGTGCCCCCTTGGGCAATCCCAGTCAGGCACAGGGCACTATAGCTGGATTCCCCCAGCTCCCAAGCACCTTAACAGACCTGCCCTTAGGGCAGCCTGAGCCAGCCCCCCCAGTTCCGAAAAAAAGAGAGAAAAGAAAATTCTTCAGGTAAAAGGAAAATGACACACCTGGAAGTACAATATGCAAAAGGCTGTAAAAAACTAACTGAATATTAATTATAATGTAATAATGCTTTATGGGACTCATACTGTATGTAATTAAAATATATAACAATAATACACAGAAGAAAGAAAGGGAATATATGCAGTATTTTAAAACTCTTAAACTGTCTGAGGAAAAGTAAATGCATTATCTGAAGGGAGCTCCCTTTAATAAAATAAGGATTTATGCTGGGAAACAACAGAAGATAAAAGGCTATACAGTTGCTCCTTATCTAAAGTTTTGCTTTCCATGCTATCAGGTACCCACAGTCCCAAAATTTTAAATGAAATATTCCAGAAATAACCAAATGGTAAGTTTTAAATTGAACAGCATTCTAGTAGTATATCTAAGTCTGTAACTGCTCCTTTTGGTCTGGCCTAGGAAATGAATCATCTCCTGTCCAGTGTATCCACACTGTATATACTACCAGCTCATTAGTCACTTAATAGCTCTCTTAGTTATCATAATGACTGTTGTATCACAGCACTGTGCTGAAGAACCCTTAATTTAGTTAATAATAGGCCTAAAGTACATGTGTAGTGATGCTGGTAATACAGATATACTGAAGGAAAGCTACAAAGCACTTTGAGGGAAAAAGTGAAAGTTGTTAACATCTATGGTAAAAATGATTATTTTAGGCTCTGTGAAATTGTGAAGGAGGAAAAATTGATGCTATGTTGTAAACTGCAAAATTATAGCCACAGTGTATGATAAATACTTAAGACAGAAAAGTCACTGAATTTGCATGTATGTATAAGAAAAATAGATTGTGTATGTGTGTGTGTGTATATATATATATAATATATATATATATATATATATATATATATGCATATGCTTCAGTACTACAGCTTCAGGCATTCACTGAGGATATTCAAATACATCTCTTGTGGATCTGTGGATAGTACTATATGATTTAATAGGAAAGAAAAACTTGTGAAGAAAATTTAATCCTGAAAAAGGAGAAAAATAACAGAGATAAGATGAAATGAAAATCAGTGGCAAGATAGGCTGGCAAATAGCTCAGCAATCTAAAGCAACTGCTTAGGCAAACTTAGGCAAGCAGGCAGGGACAGCATTCAATCCTGGCACCACATGCTGCACCAGCCCTGCCCATACCAACTATATGTTGTTTATAGGAAGATTTTCAACATAGTGCAGAAAGCTTCAAAGTAAAAGAATGGAAAACAAGTCAAACAGAAACTGATTTTAAAAAAACATGCTCATATAGCATACTAAACCAAAGTAGATTTTAAAACAAGAGTTATTACTGGAGATAGAGAGATTTCATAATAATAAAAGGTTTAGCTGAACAGAGAACACAATGCTAAATTTATATTTCTATAATAACCCAGACTCAAAAAGCAAAAACTACCAAAACTACAAGGAGAAATATACTTATGTGCCATTATAAGTTAGTGAGATTTAAATACACTGAGCAATAACTAATAAAACAAGCAGACTGAAAAACTATTAGGTGTAGAAAATCTAAAAAACAACATTAAGAAACTTGACATAAAAATACATTCTTTTAAGAACAATAGAATGTTTATCAAAAACATATCTCATGTATGCTATAAGGCAAGTCCCAATATTCTATAATTAAGTAATATATACTCTGTTCTCTGAAAGCCATGAAATAAAGCTAGAGATCAATGCTCAAAGAGAAGCGGAAGAATGCAACCATTTAAAAATGAAATAAGAGTATTTTTTTTTTAACTTATGGTTCATAAAAAAGCATCAAGAATTTCAACACTAGGGGCTGAGGAGATTGCTCTGTGGCACAAGTGCCTGCCTGGAAAGTGCAAGGTTGTGAGTTCAAACCCCAGTCCTGCAAAAAAAAAAAAAAAAAAAATCAACACTGACTGCTTTTTGGTGCACAAACTCTAAAAAATAGCAATAGAAATAAATTTCTATATGAACTGCAGTGAAAACACCGATAGGATGTTACAAAAATTATTTTTACTTCCATTATCACACCTAAGTTAGTTTCTTTGTTAAGGACAGTAAATTCTACAAACAACAAATACTAAAAATTCAATAAAAAACATTGTTAAAAACCACAATGTAAAGTATAAAATGTTTTTAACTTGAGGGCACTTTCTAGTGTCAGAACGCACTGGGAAATCTATGTTGAAAGAGAAATTTTTAGTCTCAAATGCATATATTGAAAAAAACCCAGTAAAATCTAAGCATCTATTTCATGAAGCAGGAAAAAGAAAACTAAACCAAAGAAAGTAAAAGCAAAGAAATAGCAAATAATAAGAATAAGTAAAATAGTAAGCAAGCATATATAACAGAGAAAAATAAGGCCAAAAGTTAGTTCTTAGTGGGAAGAGCAGGAAAGGGGAAAGTGATCTTAAAAAATAAAGAAACACGCTGTGATATTTATGTAACGACTGTCTAAAATGACTATAAACTGCATGAACTTCAAGCATGTGTTAATAAAATAAAAAATTTGACAAGCAACTGATAACACCAGGAATATAAGAAATGAAACAGAATACAGTAAAATTCTTGCATATCTATAAATATAATAACAGGATATTATGAATAACTTTATGCTAAGATTGATAATTTCAATTAAACAGATAGGACTGGAGATGTAGCCTGAATACTTAATGCCTCAGGCATCCACTATAACTCAAAATGGTAGATTTTGA
This sequence comes from Myocastor coypus, assembly GCA_004027025.1. Classification (NCBI taxonomy): domain Eukaryota; kingdom Metazoa; phylum Chordata; class Mammalia; order Rodentia; family Myocastoridae; genus Myocastor; species Myocastor coypus. The sequence continues at coordinate 45,379 of PVJA010007156.1, read as the reverse complement.
ATGGTGCAAGTTATGTGTTATCTTCAGAGAATTCAGAAAATAATCATTCAAAATATTTTTGAAGGTAGTGTTCTTGCAGAACCTTGGTTCAGAAAAACCACTTACCAAAAGAAAGTTAAGACTTGGCTAATAGGGGCCGGCGGGATGGCTCAGTGGTCTAAAGCGCCTGCTTGGGAAAGCTTGGGCGGCTTCAGGGACCACGGTTCAATCCCTGTCACCACATGCTGAGCCAGCCCTGCCCTCGGGGTGAGCTGAGCCGGCCATAAAAATGAGTGAATAAACAAACAAAGGTTCTGAAACAAGAAAAATAAATAAAATTTAAAAAAAAAAAAAAAGACTTGGCTAATAATTATCTTAGATTTTCCAAATATTTAAGGAATAATGCTAATTTTATAAAAACTTTTATAGATATTAAAAGGGAGAAATACTTATCAACATATTATGAAGCCAACAAAAAACCCTGGATGCCAAAAATTAACAATGATATCACAAGAAAATTAAAAAAGACTAATTTCTCATGTACCTAAATGAAAAGATTCTGAAGAAACAATCAAATCTAACAACATATATGAAAATGATACATACAGCATGAAGTCTTTTTTTTTTTATGGCCAGTTTAGCCTGCCTTGGGGGTGGGGCTGGTGGAGCACGTGGTGCTGGGGATCGAACTGTGGTCTTTGCAGTTGCCTAAGCTTTCCTAAGCAGGAACTTTAGACTGCTGAACCATCTTGCTAGCCCATAAAGTCTGTTTTATTACAAGAAACCAAGAGCAGTTTAACACTGAAAAGTTGGTCAATGTATAAATGATCTCAATAAGAGAAGCAAAGAAAAGAACCACACATTTAAAAATATGTATTAGTGACTACTGAAGTACAGTTTTGGGTTTGAATGCAGTATTTTCATATATGCATATATTTAAATCAGATACATATACCTGATTTCCCATCCTCCCTTATATCCTTTTCCATCTCTTGCCTAATAACAGTCTCTGCTCTATTTCCATATCATCTTTTCTAGATTCTACATGTTAGGGAAGATATAATCATTGTCTATCTGAGTCTGGCTTATTACATTTAACATGATCTGTAGTTTTACCCATTTTGCTGCAAAAGACACAATTTCATTCTTAGTGGCTGTTTAGTAGTCCACTGTGTGTGTGTGTGTGTGTGTGTGTGTGTGTTATACCACATTTTATTCCTCTATTCACCCGTTGGGCAGTTAGACTGACTGCTCTTGCCTAGTGTAAGTCATGTGCTACAATAAACATAAATATTCAGGTATGCCTGTAATATGCCGATTTTAATTCTTTCAAGTATATACTAAAAGGTAGTATAACTATGGGGTATGATAGTTTTATTTTTAGATTTTTTGAGGAACTGACATATTTATTTCCATAGTGGCTGTACTACTTTAGATTTCCACAGCAGAACAGAATGGTTCTTTTTTCCCTACATTCTTGTTAACACTTGTGTGTGTGTGTGTGAGAGAGATACTGGGGATTGAATTCAGGATGTTGCTATTGCTAGGCAAGTGCTTATTCTACTGAGCTATCTCTCTGGCCCTTATTTTTCAAATTTCTTGATGACAGGCATTTTGACTTGGGTGAGATAGGTTTCAATGGAGTAATGATTTGCATTTCCTCAACGGCAAAATTTGTTGAGTATTTCTTCATATATTTATTGGTTATTTGTCCTTTTGAGAAATGTCTGTTCAACTCATTTGTCCATTTATTGAGACTGGGCTACTTGATTTCTTGCTAAGTTTTCTTTTAAAATTTATTAATTAGGTAGAGGGTCTTGCCTAGTTTCCAGGTGTACCTGGTGTTCCAGGGCCAGCATAGCATGTATATAAATGAAAAGATCAATCTTGGGTCCTTGTGCTTGCCAGGCAGGTGGCTTAGACCACTGAGCCCAGCCCTCTTGGTAGGTTTTAAAAGTTCTTTTTTTTTCTTTTAAATGTATTTAGTACAGGGTCTCACTATGTAGACTGAACTCTTAGTGATTTTCCTGTTTTCAGCCTCCCAAGTGCTAAGATTACAGGAGCACACCACCACACCCAGTCTTAATCGCCATCTCAGCGGTGCTTCAGGGGTGGGCTCAGCATGGCTTATGGAGCCAGGGATCAAACCCCAGCTACTGAGCTCTGCCTAAGCAGGCATTTTAATCTGCTGAGCTATCTGGCTGGCCCTAAAAGTTCTTTTTATTATTAAATCGGTAACGGCAAGCCTTTCAGAGCTTTCAATGAAAACACGCAGCTAGCAATGGTGTATGTGCAACAGGTTGGTCCTGAACTCACTTTTGTCGCCCAGGCTGGTCTCAAACTCACACCAATTCTCCTGCCTCAGCCTCCCAAATGCTCATCTTGCAAGCTGTCTTTTTACTCTGTTTGTTGTTTGCTATGCAAAACTTTTTAAATCTGATGTACTACCATGTGCTCATTCTTGCTGTTATTTCCTGCACTACGATAGTTCTTACTCAGGGAGCCTCTGTGCCTATGACTTCAAGTGTTTCTTCAAGTGTTTTGGTAGTTTTAAAGTCTTAAACCTAGGTCTACAAAACATTGTAATAAAGAAAGACAACCAACCTTGTGGAACACACTCACACATAATGATCACTTGAATTCTGATAAAGGTGATAGTATAGCATAACTGGCAAAGCAGTTTTTCAATAAGTGATGCTAGATCAATCAGCTACACTAAGGATAAAAAGGAATGACCCTTACCTCATACCCTACGCAAAAATTAATTTCAAATGGATTGCAGATCTAAGTGGAAAAAAATAAAGCCTTTATAAGATAACACAGGAAAACATCTTCATGACCTAGGTAGAGGCAAACATTTCTTAATCAGGAAGGCAAAAGCACTAAGCATAAAGGGAAAGATCAGTAAAGAAGACATCAATAAAAATTATTTCTATTCACTAAAAGATAACATTAAGAAAATGTAAAAATAAGCCACAAAACAGAAAAATACAATTGTATATATAAATATATATTCATGTTTATAATTAAGAACTTGTACCAAACTTTAAAAATACAATAAAAATAGTTAAAATGAAAGATAGTATTTTTACCAAAAGGTATGTAAAAAATTTTTTTCCCAGTGGTCTTTTTGAGACAGTGTCTTGCTGTGCAGTTCAGGTTGGTCTTGAGCTCACTTTGTGGTTCAAGTCAGTCTTGAACTTGCAATGATTTTCCTACCTCAGCCTCCCAAGTGTTGAGATCACAGGTGTGCACCACGACACTCTGCTTGTATAAAAATGTTAGTAATAGCACAATTGACAATAACCTGCAAATTAGTAAAAACTCAAGTGTACATCAGTAGTATAATGGACGATTTGTGATATGATTATATGATAAAATACTACCTAACAATGATTATGAATGAATTATACAGTCTAAGATAGATGATTCACACAAAATATCAACAATATCAATAAGATTCCAGTCATAAAAGTATATTGAATAATTTAATTACATAAAATTCAAAGACAGACAAAATTAATCTAAGGTGACAGAATTTAGAAAACAGACTGTTTAGTGGAGGCTGATCATGTCTGAGATGGAACAAAAGGGAGATTCTATAGTGATAGTAAGATATGTAAGTTGGACCTGGATAGCATATATGGATGTGTTTGCTTTGTGACTATTCACATCAACCTTATGTACTTTGTTGTAAATCTCTTTTGTGTTAGTGACTTTCCTATTCTCAGGTGAAATAATCCATGCCTACAACTTAAAGGAAGAAAGATTTATTTTGGCTCACAGTTTTAGAAGTTCTGTCTATTTTTAGATGGTTTCAAGGAAGAAATAACATGGCAAAAAGTCACAGTGGAGAAAAATTGTTCATCCCATGGTGGGTGGGAATCAGAGACAGAGAGGGGAGGAACCCAGGAGAAGAATACACGGTTCTAGTTCACACTTCCAGGGACTAACCCCTCTTCTCACAAGCCGAACCTCTGAACATCACAGTCAGCTACGAACTCCTCAGTGATGAATTCACTGAGAAACCCACTGCCCTCATGATCCACTCACCTTCCTAAAGCCCCATCTCTCAACAGAAAATTTCGACACATTTGAGATCTAAATCTTAACATTCTGCCTTTGATCCCCAGAAGAATCATGTTCACTCATTATGAAAAATGCATTTAATGTATCTTTCAGAGTTATCAGAGTGTTAATAGTTTTAGTATTGCTGAAAAGCTCAAGTCTGAAATCTGAGACTCAAGGGAAACTCTTATCTGTGAGCCTCAATTAAAAATAAAGTACTTCCAACATACAAAGACACAGAATGAACATTTCCACTCCAATAGGGGGTAAAAGGGAAATAGAAAGCAATGGAATTAAAGCAAGCCCAAAACCCAGCATATCACACATTAAATCCTGTACATCTATGTCCAGGATTGTGGACAGGTTGTGATGACATGTAAACTCTAAAAGGCTAGAGCAATCCTACCCCTATGGCCATGATGATAAACCTTTTGAGAGGTAAGTGTCCAAAATGCAACCTAAAACCCATTTATTTATTGCAAAGTGTCAGTACACAACTAAATCTAAATATTGAGGTTTTAGTTTAGAAAAGAACAAATCATATATTAATCTTTTGTCATAAAAGAAAAAACAAATAGCATTTCTACCATAGGTTCATCACCACTGCCCTATGGTATTACCATGTGGGTAATACCAAGGTTTGGTGCCAGCAGAAACAGGCGTCAGGCCCCGTGGATCATGGATGCAGTCTGAGTGCCTGTATGGTAGAACAGGTGAAATAAAACCTGGGGAGCCAATTCTCTAGGTAGCTCTTAAAAAATAAAAGGTTCCCAGGAAATCCCTTCTTGAATAAAACGGCATTTTGGTACTACTGGGTCTGCAATGGGTGTGGTGTTACACTGACTCCTGAGATGCCTTGAAGGCAACTCTCCTTTTATACTTGTACAAAATACTTGGCTTCCTTTTAATGCTACTAATGTCTTTAGGAACCATGATTCCTTTGATCCCATCTTTATGCATGGTTCCTTCTGGGCCAAAATATAAAACTTTCAAATGTTATGTTTTGTCTTTAGCTCCTAATTCTTACCAACCACGTCACAGCTTGAATGTTGGGCTATTTTTAAATTTCCTCTGCCAGATTAATAAAGCCACTGTGTTTAGTCTCAATTCCCTACAAAGATTCAGGATATGAGAAAAATGCAGACAAGTTTTCTGCTAGGGTTTAACATACATGGGATCTATATGAAATACCAATGGAATCCTTATTCCGAAATGAAACCTTCCAAGCTTGGATTTTACTGCCTCATTGTTATCAGTACTCTAGTATTCTGTGCTCTGACTAAAGTATAGGTAGGTGTCTTTATAATAACCTAGCCTGCATTTTCAAACACCTTCCACAAACCAGATCTAAAAGCCTCTGAACCATGTGGTCAGGTGCAGTCACAATAATCCCATTCCTGATATTAATTTTCTGTTACTTGCTTCTTCACTGCTGAGATAAAATATCTAATATCCACAACTTAAAGAAGTTTATTTTGGTTCATAGTTTCTTATGTTCAATCCACAGTTTTAAAGCTAAGGCACCGAAACAGATGAAAAGAGATGGTAGGGCCAGCAACATGTTTCAGCGGTCTAAAGCGCCTGCCTAGGAAAGTTCAGGCAAGTGCTGGGACCGCTGCTAGAGCCCTGGCACCACATGCTGTGCCACCCCACCCCAGGGCAGGCTGAGCCGGCTATAACACAAATAAATAAAGGAGGTTTAAGAAAAATAAAAAAATAAAATTAAAAAAAAAGAAAGAAAAAAGATGGCAGAGGAAATCTGCTCATCCTATGTTGGTCAGGAAGCAAAGAAAGTGGTAAAAGGGAAGGAGACCAGAGTAAAAACACACCATTCCAGGTAATGCTTCCAGGGACCTTCCTCTTCCAAATGGGACCTATGTCTGAAGTGCACAGTCAGTTACAAACTCATCAGTGGACTAATCCACTTATCAGTATAGTATCAATTCCTCAAGATCCAATCACCTTTCAGAATCTCTACCTCTGAATGTGAGGCTTTTGGGGACATTTGAAATCTAAACCAGAACACTCTCCATGATTCCTCTCTACAAAAGAAACACATTAAATATTAGTTAGAATAAACAGGATAAGATAAATATATAACACTATAAAACAGATATAACAACTGCAGAATATTCTACCTGATGATCACAGAACATATCATGTACTTTTTTAGAGTACATATAAACAGTGTCTACCATATAGTGGGCCATAAAATTGGCTTCAGAAAGTTTTTTTTTTTTTTTTAAAGGTATTTAGTACAGGGTCTCAACTATGTAGATTGGACTCACAGTGATCCTCTTGTTTTAGTCTCACAAGCCCTAGGCATCACAAGCAGGCATGCATCACCATGCCATATCTCAATTGCTGTATCAGTGCACCCTGGGGGTGAGGCCAGCACAGCACACTGGGGATCAAACCCTGACCCCTGCACTCTGCCTAAACATGTGCTTATTAGTCTACTGAGCTATCTGGCCAGCCCTAGCTTCAGTAAATTTAAAAGGGCTTAAATGATACCAACTATGTTTTCTGATCATACTGAAAACAATTAAGAATCATTAACAAGAGGAAATAGAAGAAATCAATAAATGTATGCAGAGCAACATTCCAAAATAACCAAACAATAAAAGAATAAATCTTGAGGAAAAATTAGAAAATATTTTGAGGTGAGTGAAAATCAATATACATCACACCAAAACTTACAGATACTGCTAAGGCATCTACATAAACAATGAAGGGGATGGGAACATAATTCAGTAGCAGAATATGTGCTTAGCATGTGAAAGACCCCAAGTTTGATGTCTAGCTTCACTGAGACACACACACAATTACTTATGGTTTTATAGTCAGGCAGACTGGCAGAACCTGTAACCTCAATACTTGGGAGGCTGAGACAGAAGGACTGTGAGCTCAAGGTCAGCCTGAGCAACTAAGATCATGTCTCAAAATACTGTTTACAAGGAGTTCCATACATAGAGCTCAGTGGTGGAATATCTGTCTAGTAAGAAAAAATGCTGTGAGTTTAATCCCTGGTACTAGAAGGCAGGAAGAAAGAAAGAAAAAAAAGATGTCAAAATAAAAACTAACTTTTTACCTAAAGAAAATGTAAACAGAGAACAAGGGTAACATAACATAAAAAAAGAGAAAATAATAAAGACCAGAATGGAAATTCATAAACAGAAAGCCAAAGTTGGTTCCTTGAAGAGTTAAAAACTTAACAAAGCTTTATCTGGACTGACCAAGAAGAATAGAAACAAAGCTTGTACTACTAAAACTCAGAAAGAGGAATTCACTATTTGCCTTACTGATTTAAAAAACAATTATATAAAACACTCTGAACAATTATAAATATTAACAAATTAGATAATCTAGCTAAAATGGCTAAATTCCTAAATAGACAACGACTGAAGTTGACTCAAGAACAAAACTGTAAGATAACTTAAAATAAAGACAGTCATTTAGTGGGGAAAAAAAAAAAAAAAAAAAAAGAAGCAGAAGAAATTCTCAAAAAGAAAAGTCCACCCTAGATTATTTTATTGGCAAACTCCACTAAACATTTGAAGAATACCATTTTTTCTCAAAATTCTCCAAAGACAGGGCAGGAGGCAACACTTCCTAAATCATGCATGAAATCAGAATAACTCTAACATCAAACCCAGACAAAGCCAAATGTGGTGGGACATGCTTGTAATCTCAATGCTTGCAAGACTGAAACAGAAGGATTATGAGTATGAGGCTAGGCTAGGATATAGTAGCAAATTTAAAGCTACCCTTGATTTTAGAATGAGACCCTGTTTCAAAAAAAAAATAAAACAAAACAAATAAAGCCAACGAAACAAAAAACAGACAAAAACATCATCTGAAAAAGAAACTATATAGTCATAAAAATCCTCAACAAAATATTAGCAAATTGAATAAATAAAATAAAAAGAATTAATGCTATAACCAAGTATGATTTATCTTAAGAATGGAAGATTAATTTGATAGCTGAAATTCAATTAATAAATTATATCAACAGACTAGAAGACAAGAATCACATGACCATATAGACACAGAAAAAGCTTATAACACTTATTGATATTAAGAAATCCTCAATAAACTAAAAACAGTATGCATCAATCTAATAGTGGGTATTTATGAAAAATTCACAACAGAAAACATACTTATCAGTGAAAGTGTCCTCTAAAATCAGTAACAAGTCAAAGTTATCTTCTCCCATCTTTTTCCTCAATATTTTAGTGGAGGTTCTAGGCAAGTCAAATAGGCAGGAGGAAGAAATAAAATGTATACAATGGGGAAGAAATAAATAGAAGTACCTCTACTTGTAGAAAATATGATTTACATATAGTAAAGCCTAAAGAGTTCATTTTAAAAATTGTTAGAGCTAATAAGTGAGGGCAGCAAGATTATGGGACACAAGTAGACAAAAGTCACCTATCCAATGAAAGATAAGACAACAGTTCTACTCATAATAGCATCAAAAGAATAAAAATACTCAAAATAAATTTAATAAAACCTATATGAAAGAATTTAAAGGGCTAATAAGACACAGGAGGTATCTCTGTGGTTTTAGGTCAGGCAAAGTCTTCTTGGATGTGACATCAATAGGACATTCAGTTGAAGAAAAATACAGAAAAAAACATGCTTTTGGCAAAATTTAAAATTGACACTAATGAAATCAAGGGAGTGAAAAGTGGAAGGGAGATATCTGTAAATCATTTATCACATAAAGAACTTGTAAGAATATATAGAATGGAATGCCCTCCTGCATGTGTGAAGCCCTGGGCTCTACTCCTGGGACTACAAGAAAGTATACATAATATCAAATAATGCATGACATCAAGAAAACAGTTTACAGTCCCTCAAAGTGTCAAACACATATAACCAGCAATTGTGTTCCCAATAGATACTCAAGATAAATGAAAATTGATAGCCACACCAATATTCATATAGCTCATTTTACTGTCAGCAGCATTATTTATAATGAAAAAGTTAAAAGTAGAAGTCAGTGAGTAGAATAACCCAAGTGCTTATCAACTAGTTAATGGATTAAACAAACTAGTATCTCTAGTAATAGAATACCCTCTGGAAACAAAAAAAGAATGAAATATTAACACTGCTACACTATACATATACCTTTAAAATATCATGTAAGTGAAAGAAGTCAGTCACAAAAGAACATATATTATATTATTTCATTTCTATAATATGTCTAGAGTAAGTATATTTACATGGAAAGATTAATGGTTGGTTTGGTAGAAAGGAATCAGAACCAGGAGTGACTGCTTGTGGAAGCCTCTTTGTGAGTTGATGGCAGTCTAAAATAAATTTCAGTGATAATACCTACAAGCACCAAACCAGTGACAAATAGCCTCACAAAATCCCCTTTGTAAATCTTTCAAGCACTGACACATGATTAGTTACAAAAACTTTTTAATAAAAAAAATACTTAGGGATGATACTGATGTTACAAATGGAAAATTAACATACTGTTTCAGTAAAATGTCAAATGTATAAGTTAACAATGGAATCAAATATGTGAACATGACATATAAAAATATAAATTTACACCAAAAAGATTTCCCTCAGGCTAGCCAAATAGCTTACTGGATTAAAGCACTTGCAAGTAGGCACAGGGGCCAGAGGTTCAATCCCCTGGCCCATGGTGTTGGTCCCATTCCTAGAGTGTGCTGAGATAGCAACTAAGACTGGGCGTGGTGGCATGTGCCTGTAATCCCAGCTCTTGGGAGGCTGTAAACAGGTGGATTACATAGGGAAGGTAGACCCTTCCCTAAAATTAAAAAAAAAAATTTTTTTTTCCTTGGGGTTGCAGAGATAGCTCAGTAGTCTAAGCCCCTGCCTAGGCAAGCACAAGGACCCAGGTTTGATTCCCAGTACCATATGTGATGCTGGTCTGCCACAGGCCTGTAATCCCGGTACTAAGCAGGCTGAAAACAGGAGGATCACTATGAATCTGAGTTGCATAGTGAGACCCTTTACCAAATACATAAAAAAGTTTTCCCTGGTTATTTAAAACACTATAAGGGAACCAGGCATGGTGGCTCACATGTTAATCCCAGCACTCGGAAGCCTGAAGCAGGAAGACCACTGTGAATTCAAGGTCAGCCTGGATTACATAAGCAGGTTCAAGGTCAGCCTGTACTACATGACAAGCACTGTCTCAAAAGATAAAAAATAAAAACCAAATCAAAACAACAATAAAAAACAACAAGGGGTTCATATGAGCTTGCTTTCATGGAAGATGTGACCTTTTTATAAACCATACTTGAAATAAAGATGAGAAAAAAGATCTATATGGAGGCTGTTAGAAAAGAGTAAAGCACAAAAGGGAGAAAAAAAGGGCAGTGAGAGTGAATGAAAACCTGTTGGTCTCTTAGCATTCTTCATTTCTCACTAAATTATTATTGAAGTTAACTTGACTCACCAAGTCCACAGAATCTACTGATGGCTGGTCTGACTGAAATGCAGAGTCTTCACTTTCTTCATTTTTTTTGAAGGGCATTTGCTTAGAAGGGAGTAAATTATACCATAGAGTAAAAATCTCGTTGGAAAATGGTAAATCTGCCAGGCTGATCTGAGTTCCAGCCTATAGAAAATTAAACAATCACAAAAGATGATGATGAAAGAAAATCAAATGTTTAAATTAGTATTTGTTCCCTCTGATACAATAAAGATTATTAGGAGAGTTTTCTTTAGGAAAAAAACGCAATATTTGTAAAGTTTTTTTTTTTTTTTTTCCTTTTTACTCTTATTTGTGACTTGATAAGAAATCAGTCTCAATGTAAAAACCAATTCTGGGATTCTTTTGTCAGATACAATTTTTGCCCATACCTAACAACTAAGAAAATTACATTTAAATGAAATTATTAAGTGACCCTAAACCATAATACTTCTTACAATGTGCCATGGGTAGGACTTGATTATTACTTATTAAAAAAACTATTATCTGCTGGAAAACTTAAGAATAAAGAAAAATTCCACTTTGGTTCTTGAATGAGAAAGGACTAAAATTTTTCTTTGGATATATAAGTTCATATGATGTCAAAAAAAAAAAAAAAAAAAAAAAAGTAAAGGTTAAAGGCCTTTTGCATTTCTCCACAACAAATATAGTCAGAATTTAAATTCCACTATACTATTTTTTTTAGAGGCTGTCAATTAACATATTAGTTTTACTAGTGGCTCTGCCATACATTAAATATGAAATCTATTAAAGCCTTTCTGAGGGTGTAACAAATCTACTTTTGCTTCTTTCTAATTTTATTATTAGGCAAAATTACAAATACTTTTCCAAGTAAACAAAAGACAAAAATGAAGAAATCTACAACCCTTTTTAACTTTGTTCATCACAAAGGTGTGTGTTTCCTACTGGACTGAAGGCAAAAGCTTGGCTGGAAGCTAGCACTGTTTTGGACCATAGGAGCCCACCTCTACATCCTGCATTTGAAAACTCACACAACTTTCTTGTAGGTGATGGCTTTAGTAGTTACCATGCACAACAGTATGCTAAACTTACTAATAATTCCAAAGTTTTCTAATGTAGCATGTAAATAGAATATTGCTCTAAATAGTAGCACTTCATCTTGTCAGCTCCTAAACCATGGCCAAAGAAACTGAGGTAAATAAAGGAGTGATACCATCAGTATGTTGCTTAATTTGTAACAGGGAATTCTGTGTGGGATATCTTTCTGATACCTGGCTCCATCACTCACTCAGTATGTGACCCTTTCTAAGTAGCTCTTTATCTCAAAATAGGGGATCATCACACCTTTTATATCTTTCATAAAACTGCTGTGAGGATTAAAAGGGGTAATATGCACACAGCACTCAGTTCTAGGCTCAGGATTCAGTCTAATAAGTATGTTCCCTAAGTAATGATCATAGCAGAGGTAAAAGTTCTATAATCAAAAGGTAGAAATGGAGAGTCAAGATTTATTTTAAGAAACTATGTATCATAAGATTTTAAAGATCTGGACTATGAGAAACAACAGAAATTACTATTTTGGGGAAAAAGAAATAAGAGAATATGTAGTATAACATCCTGTAACTCAGTAGTGTCCCAAATTTTGTGATGAAGGAGAATATGCAGCCACAGAGGAAAGGGGTTGATGATGTATAATGTGCCTAAGGAGAGCCACCTAGTCTTTCCTTTCACAGAGAGTCTTAGGCTTTCACAGAGAGCAAACTGGCCAAGCAATAGCCATGACTCATCCAGACAGCTGACACTGACAAAAGCTCCATAAAATGCTATGTATGGTTTCAAGGTTAATTCTGAGGGGATTTGACTGACCTTGTCAGATACAAAGTTACATGTTTTGTTACATAGGTCTTGCTTTAACTTGGACTTAACCACCCAGCAGAAAAGTTTAACCATGTGACATAAAAAGGAAAGCCAGATTAGTATGCTGAGCTGTAAAAGGCTGAATTAAAACAGCTTCTGACATTGCCAGCTCTTCTGATAATGTACTATTATGGAATGTTGGACTATACATACAGCTACTTTCTCTTAGTTCAATAAGAACAACTATTTGTACAAATAGTGTTTAGAAAAGTTATCATGTCTGCATCTTGTACTCTGAACAACTACTATGAAGACAACAATTGCACTGTATTAATTATTGTGGCTGGCCTACTAGCATGTTTTGAAACTGCCTCATTGTTATTTCTTATTAAAAGTAATAAATAATGAAGAAAAAAAAGAAAGAAATGAAAGAACCATTAGGTATATCCTAAGGTGTTGGATAAGTCCATAGTGGTTTCAGAGCTGGCAAAACAGCAACCAAACAACAAAAGTCTCAGAATATCTGATCATATATATTTGAAAATGGCACTTAGAGAAAGACTCCTACCAGGCAATCTTCCCTGCGGTGTTTACTGACAGAGCAAAGGTCAACTCTTAGTGTCTTTTGCTGCAAGGCTGTTTGGGAAATGGCCATTCTGAACACATCATTGAACAGTACAGATTCTGTGGGTGGATGGACTTTTGTTCGAAATAAACAGCTGACATCAGTTGAGGAAGGAAGAACAGCAACCCTAAAATACCTGTAAAGAAAAAGAGTAAAGTGAATCTCATAGGAACTTGAAAATTACAGTGGATTTATAGCTATCATTTGCAATTATCTGCAAAAGACAGAAAATGAGGGAACATGAAGTTTATTATTAACTGAAAGCACTGCTACCATAATGGGTCAGTGCTCAGCTGCAGTGATGCTCTGTTCTTAACCCTCCCGTGTCGACTGTGCCCCTGAGCATGCAACAGCCCAGCCTGGCACTCACCACGGGACTGCAGCAAAGGCACATGATAGGAAAGTGAAGAGGAAGAAAGTCCGTGGGGCAGACGAATTTAATGTCCCACCTGCCCCATAATCCAAAATATGTTATATCTGAGCCTGGGAAGGCAGGGGCATACTAAGTAGATAGTGGTGACTTTATCCCAAAGAATCCTCATCCTGAGCATTAAACAAGAGATGTTGTGATCATTTCCCAGGAATGGAATACATTATCCTACTAGAGAAAAAGAAAGGCTAAGTAGCATATTGTTAACAAAATTTAAAACAGATGAAACAGCTGTTCAAAATATCATCTAGTATCTCTAAAGCAGCAAATATGACAAACTCTTAAAAGAGCTTCATGCTTTGTAAAATTCAAAGGGAGAGTTAACCATAACTTTGAATGCTACTTGAGAGCGAATTTTCTGAGCACACATAATGTAGAGTCACAATTCTTAGAAACAGCATGAGATATTTTTCTTCTAATCCTAGAAAGAGAATATCCACTAAATTGTCTCCCTGTCTCCATTTTCCAAGCTTGTCTAATTCATATTCTAAAACATGTTTTTCTCTAATTAGAAAACCTATAAATTCAAAACTGAGGAATGCCATATTATTTTTTATTTTCTATCAACATTAATTATGGAGGATTAGCATTAAAAATCGTGTGAGTATTGGGTCGCTGCTATTGATTTAAGACTTTACAAAAACACAGCTTGCCTTCCTGTCAAGAAGCAGCAAAAATTCTAACTCTTCTTGTTAGTTATATCATCAAAAACTAAGCTTCAAACTTGAGGGAAAAGAACATTAAGGATATTTTATACTAGTTGTCACTTCTAACAGTATCATTATTTAGGTCAAGGCTCTTAAATATGGCATTGAAAAAATGTTGCTATCTCAGGAAAGTTTGGATCAATTAGATAAGGAACCTACAAACAGCTGGGGACAGAAGCATGTTCCATGTGCATCAGTTGGCTCAGTACTACTACTGCTCCTGAACTACCCTGCAAGTCATCACACCCAGTGATTTCTTCTGAGAATGACCATGATTAGTTTACTTCTGAAATAGAAATTTAGACAGATGCACCCTCATGCCATGGGCATACAGAAAGTACATGTTCTTAGATATTTCATACTTTTTTCTTGGACTGGCGAGTTGGGTCTTACTTTTAGTCAATCTCTGGCAGACTTGCTCTTTCCCTGATTAGCATTACTACAAGGCCATCAATGCCAAACTTTGATACCACAGCACATTTACTGGGAGAAATCACAAATAATATTATCAAACAGTCTTCTCTGAATACCACTGATCACTATTATTAATGCTGGGCAGCAAGCTCTCTGGGGAGAATGGGCCAGTGCCACATTATGCCTTCTGTCTTTGCAACTATCACTAATGATATGTGTTCCCCACAGCATGATTTTTTTTTTTTTTTCACTTTTCTTAGAGTGCTGGGGATCGAACAAGGGCCTCCGACACACCAAGCCCAACCTATCCCCACTACGCCACACCCTGGTGGCTCCCACAGCATGATTTTAAGAAGTACTCTAAGCGTATTCCCCTCCAAAGCCTATTCCTATCCAGTTTTGATGACTGCCAATAGATAGATAATCACTCTCAGTTCTTCTGTTGTCTGATAAATAATCTCCATCTAGATCATTTTCCCTGGGTCCAGTTTCTTTTCTCTGGCATGAATATGTAAACTAACCTAAAAGTCAGTCTTAGGGCAAATTCCAATTAAACCGTGTAAAGTGTCCTATTCATTGAAGAATTTACTATTAAGGAAAACATTGCCTCACGGGGTAGAGTGGTGGGGATTACCCCTCATTAGCTTTTTAAAGTTTCTAAGCTTTGGTCCTGCCATATTCTCAACAGACTGACTGGATCTCTGACTTTAGAAACTGTAAATGGTGGTAAAGATTTCTAGAAATATGTCAGCAAATAGTCTTGAAGCAATGGACTGGAAATCATCATGCCATCACTTCCTTAGTCTTCTTGATTTGACACAGTGAAATTACTTTAAGAAATAATTGATCACAAGGAAATGAGTGCTGGATGACGAAAAACACTTCTTCAGGTGACATGACAAAATTCTTAAAGGACCATGCTATACTAATAAAATTTAACCACTTCATTTTCATGTAAAAGATTTCATGTGAAAGAGAAATTATCTAATTCCTCCAAACATATGGAATTACCACGCAGTAATAACAATTTATCTGATTTCAAGTAATCAGTCCCTGGCAACATAATATAAGATTTCTGGCTAAAAATGAAATAAAAAGTGTTGATTCCTATTTTTAATGAGGAATCAGTTGAACAGGGACCAAATTACAATTCACCTCTCACATTTTCTTTTCTCTTCATCTTTACCCGATGCTGATGCAGATGTATGTGATCAGCCCTGCTGTCTCCCCCATATCTTCATTGGGACAAACTACTTAATTACAATGGAAATCATGCTCTGGAAGTTTCTAAGTGCTTCAATTCATTCTTCACTGACTTTACTTACACTTTTGAAGTATGAGGTATCAAGAAGGCATGCAGATTTCGGAGTTGTACTATAACCATCATGAAACTCAAACATTTTGCATCGTATCTGTCAAAAGAAAAGCTGAATGAAATAAGAAGTAAACCACAAGCTCCTGGTGGCTGCATAGGCCTCTGGAACTGCTCCTCCATGTGCACTGCTTTACCTGAGTCCTATCTGCACCTGGGCAGTCTCTGCCGTGGCTGAATCCTCTTCACCATATGGAGCATCTTCCATGCCATTAGGCCTAGGAATGGGGAGCAGGTGAACACTCAGTTAATGGGGATAAAGAGTGTGGTTGCTGTTTGCCACTAAATATTTGAACAAATATCTGAATTAACTTTTTTCTTTGTACAGTTTTTAAAAGTTTATTGGTATACTTTTGACATAAAGATTGTATTCATCATAGGGAATTTGCACCTATACATAACAAATCTTGATTCTTCTATTTCCCATTCCTTCCCAGCCCTTCTTCCTCTCCTTATTTGTAAAAGGTTTGTTCTCATTTTTTCCTTCTATTCTTTTATTTTTCCTTTCCCTTTTCTTCCTTTCTCCTACCTGCTCTCATTTTCCTTCCTACTTGAATATTTTCTTTTTACTTCTCAATAACTTTCAACCATTTTGGTCTTTACCTTACTCCTTTGGTTTCCCATACGAGAGAAATAATGTGATATTTAAACACAAGTGTCTGATTTACTGCATTTGAAAGTATGGTCTCAAGGTGTATCCATTTACCTAAAATTACCTCTAATTTTTCTTCTTTATGACACAGTAATATTCCATCGCATATAAAAACATATATCCTGTATCTATTTATTAATCCTTTAATTGGGGGTCTGAGCTGTTCCCATGATTTAGCTATTACAAATGATGCTGCTATGAACATCGGTGTGCATCTATCAATAGTGTTCTTTCACTATCCTGGGAAAATGGTCCTAGAAGCTGTTTCAGAGTTTTTTTTCCCCCACTTCTTCAAGAAGAGTCTACCTCTGACCTTAGGGAAGAGTCCTTCTGATGTCTGACTTTCTCAAGCCCTGCTAGGCTATATCACATTTTCAGACACCCAGCCTTTCAGAAATTCACACAAGAGTCTTTTTATGCCAAAGAGGCACCAACAAATCACTCAAACATTTCTGCTAAAATCAAGTTCTTAAAGTATTAACAGGAGTCAACTGCTCTGAGCACAGAAATCTGTTCATCATTTCCAGGCTGATGGGGTATTTCTGGTACACTGGGATTTTCAGTAGCACCATTTATTTAATGGCTAAGGTCCTTACTGCGCTAATGGCTACAGCATACTTACAATACATGATGCACAGGTTCTACTATGAAGAGTCACAAGGAGAAACTAGATTGGAGCAGCAGACTCGCTGTGTCCTTACCGTTTCATCGAGGCCTCATAGACCCCACTGTCTCCAGCTACTGACTCATCAGATACAGCAGCAGATACACAAGCAGTCTTCTCCCCAGGCAAATGGATTGCCCTTCTTTTTGGTAATGATCTTTCCACATCTAAGGAAGGTAGTGATAGCATTTATTAGGAGTTCTTATAAGGAACAACTAACACTAAAATATAGTTTGGTTATGAGAGATCCAAAGTAGAGTTTGCTTATGAGAATCAAGGAGTTATTACTCAAATCAGCAGATGTGGATATGTCAGTGTTGGGATACCAGCTATTTCAACTGTTATTTGGGAGAAAAAAAGAGGGTTTTTTTTGTATTGGTGATGCACAAATTCTTACTGGGTGCCACCCTCTTCAAGTGGCCACAAAGTATTACACACGCGCGCGCGCGCGCGTGTGTGTGTGTGTGTGTGTGTGTGCACGAGAGAGAGAGAGAGAGAGAGAGAGAGAGAGAGAGAGAGAGAGAGAGAGAGAGAGAGAGAGAGAGAGTGCGAGAGAGCGAGCTTTTCTTAAGTACTAGAGATGTTTCTATTGGGAGAGTTTCCAGCTTCTCAAAGGAAGAAAGGTTGCTACCCTTTTGCTTTCTGCTTCTTTCTTATGCACATTCTCTTGGCTCCTATGCTACTATTCTAACAGGAATTAAAAAGAAAAAAAAATCTTTGACTTACAGGAATCCTTCACTAGCTAATACCATTAAAACAACTTCTTGTGCTACTGAATCTTTAGTACCAACTACCACTTAACTTTTATCTCTAACTTATATTCATACACCAGCATCCTGCAGTGAGCAAGGAGCATTCATTTAAAGCTGTGTTCAGTACTGTAATAAGCTGCATGCCTGCGGAGTCCTTTCATCCTGGAGTGAGTGAGCCAGCGGATCAGTATTGGTATGCATTTTGGCCCCCTTCTGAGTCGTGACTTTACATCTTGTTAAGATGTTTAAGTTTTAAGGCTTCAGATTACAGGATGGATTACTGCATTTTCCCTTTTATTTCTGGCAGTGGGAATGCTTTTTCCTCGATGATGAAGTGCCTTCTCTCCGCCCACCCCTCTTTGTAAGGGGTGAAGGTGATGACATGATTTATTGATTACCCTTAGGAATAACCACAGCAGCCTGAAATTGACTTTGACAATGAGAGAGACTGACTGTGGAAAGACTTCACAGTTATTCCAACTTCATTTCTGTCATCCAGCAGGGACTGTGCCGGAGAGCAAAATTTGTATCAAGGGTCTCAACTTTAGCTATGTGACTCTAGAGCACCAAGATGAGCACTGTCCCTCCCAGACAGTCATCCTCCTTCAAGAGAAGGGTGGATGACCCTCAATAGACCAAGCCTGGGTGACCTCAATGAATTAATCTTCATGGTTAAATATATTCTTTAAGTTATTTTTAGACATGAAACTCATAAGTATGTGCAAACAAAGCTTTTGGATGTGTTCTTCCCTTTAGGTGACATTTTTCTTTTGGGTGTTGAGGATCAAACCCAGGGCCTTGCACCTGCCACGTAAGCACTCTACACTGAGCTGCATCTCTAGCCCCTGAGGTGACTATTTTTTTTTTTTTTTTTAAGGAATTGAACTCAGCACCTCATGCTTGCCAGGCAGATATTGTGCCACTGAGCAATAGCCCTGACCCAAGGTGACATTTTAAAAATAGTTTTCTAACACTTAAAAAGTTAAAGCTATTTCATGGGAGTTTTGGAGATAGTCAAAATTCATTGGTAGACAGAGTACAAGGGACTGCCAAGGCAAATGGGATCTGCAGGACAGGCACCCTGGCCTTCAGAAGCAGCACATGGGTATAAGCCTTTGGGAGATGTTTCACAGTTTCTCCTCTTCTCCAGTATCTAGCCTCACATACTGGTCCTCAACGATGCAGGCGTGCTGACAAATGCTTGCCAGAGAACACTAAATATACAAAAGGCAAAGTCAGCTTGGGATGTGCAAGATATGCAAGATCCTGCTAGTCCAAAGCAAGAAAAACAGCATAAGGAACACTCCACTTGGTCCTCTTTCCTGGATCTTCCTTTCCTAACTTGTAGCAGTTTGTGGTAGAAACTGTTTAGCGGTGTTTGTATGACTTATCCCCATCACTCAGTGGCAGCAGTTGCCACAAGCTGAGTGTAAGAGCCAGACCTGTCTCTGTGCTTTCAATCCTCACAGCAGTCACCCTTCCACATGCTCCAAGGAGCACTGTATCATCCCAGTGCTGCAGATGAGGAACCAGCTGGGGACACAACATAAGGGGCTTGTCAGAAATGGCCTGCATGACAAGCCAGGTGGGAGTGGCTAGCCCCGTGGCTGGCATGCACCCCAGCACCTACTACACACACTCCTTCCTAGAAGTAGTGGGACCCCATGTTGGCTTTTGGCTATTGTGGAACCATTACATATACACTATGCCTGTGCTTGTTCGCTTTGTGGTGAATTATTTCAATAATGTCACTGGTTGCTTTGGTATGTCCTTAAGAGAGAGCACATATTCCACATGGATAAGTCCCACCTCTGCCCCAGGCCACTAACAGAATGCAGCATTTTGGTCTTCAGTATCTGAAACCACAAAAGCAAGTTGGACCATCTATGGCCTTATGCATGTGAATTAACCATTCAATTAATAGGACCATGCATAGGAATAAAAATGCTTTCAGAAACATTAAGAAAATAGTTCTATTGTGGCCTGTCCACTTCTGGAAACAAACTAACACAGAGGCCACGCTAACACATATGTGTAGATGAGAATATGACTTCTTAGAGGAGCACCAGCGCTTTCCTTCATGTTCACCTCAAGCTGGCATGGAACAGATCATCCTACTTGATCTATAACAGAATCCTTTGTCAATAAGGAAAGAATCTTGTGTTATTTATAGCCATATCTAATATTTTAAAAACTTCTGTCATGCAGGGAGAAATAATTTTTAAAGAACGAAACTCTCTTTGTTTCTCTCTGAGTACATGTGAGCGAATAAAGATTCAATGCAGTCCTAGGGCTGTAACTGTTAAGGTGACCAGAAGATGGCAGGGTGCTACCATGCACTGCAACCTGCTTGCTCCACAGTGACTTCAGGCAGAGAGATAGAATCTGGCATGAAATAAAAATTGTAGAATTCTCTGAGCTACCTAAACAGTGAACTTTGGTACTAATTCATTATATTCCAATTGGTTTTAATCTGTTTTATGCCATTTTTATAAGAAAGCTATCTTCTTTACCTTGCTATTTCAGAACCAGAGTCCAGAGTATGGAAGGTGTTCACAACATCTGTGCTTAGCCAGCTACCACACAAAGAAGGTCTCTGGACCACAGAATAGATAACTGCATTTGCTAAATAGTGAAAGTAAGTTTATTTGATGACAAAAATGTCTGGGTATATGAATAAATAAGTATTCCTTAAAGTGAAGCCAAAAATGTGTATTCAGGAGAAAGACAAGTGGAGTCTACAACATTTATTATAAGGAAAAAGCAAACATTGTCCTTAAAACAATTCAGAGGGAATATATAAAAGAAAGGTCTACATTTACCTCTAGTTCCTTCAAATAATGGGTCCCTTGCACAGCTGTTATGGTCTTTATCCTCTAAAAGAGACTGGGATATTCCTCCTGAATCTGAATCCAGCAGTATCTGATTTTCACCAAGGCTGACATCTGCAAAATGGCTACTCAATTCACAGTCTTCAAAGTCAGTAGTGAACTGATGGAGAGAGGCCTCATGAGAAGACAAAGGAAATGTAGTTTCCAAGACCAAAGGAGAGCTAGGGGGGGACAAGGAAGAAAGAGAAGATCTCGAGGACAGGGATGTCACAGACTTGGGAGCCTCAGTCAAGGTGGGTGTGTGGCCAGTTGCTGCCACTGGTGCTCCACAGAGTCCACTCTGACCCAGCTGGCTGGGGGACTTGGCCACCTCATTTTCATGGATGGTGGTGATAGGTCCTGCAGGAACATAACCGCCTTTCTCCTGTAGAAGGAAGTCCAGTTTATACTGATAATCCATGTCTATCTGATCACCCTGACTGCTGTAGTAGAGCTCACTGGAACTGAGGGAGTTGAGTGACCCTCTGCTGGAGGTATTCAGAGAGCCCCGACTAGATGCCAAGGAACCCAGGCTGCTCCCTGATGACATGGACAGCGTGCTGGCCGAGAGGCTGAAAGAAGAAAAGTACATTGTAAAATCTGTCCCTACACAGAAAACTTGTGTCTCCTTCAGATCTCAAAAGGAAAGGAGACCACTGATGCTGAAGAAATCTATGACGAGAGCAGAGGGACCTGCAATTATACCATGTATTTTCCTATTTATTCACTAATATTTTAGCCTTATCTCCAAATATTCCTTTCTTACTAAAAATTATCCTTCTTTAAAAAAAAAAAACATTCAAAAGTACCAAATACCAATTTTAAGTTAACTTATACAGCTATGCAGAAGTAACTCCACAACTAAAAAACATTCAAAGAAAAAAAGAGTTAATTATATTCTCATAACTATAAAATGCTGTGTAGTTACTGTACTTAAAAAAAAGGTACAAGCTGAAGGTTATACAAAAGGCCCAAGTTAGTTCATCTTCCTCTTTTCTATGTGTAACTATAAGAGTGAATATTTTTACAATCAACAGAAGGAAAAACTATGCCTAATTATTTTAAGGTAAATCTTTCCTATGTTCCCTTTTTTAAAAGATTGGGTAATGGGAGAAATATGTTATTTTGCAAATTGTTTCATTGATAGATAAAACATCTTCCTTTAAATTATTTCATCAAATATGACCTTGGGGTTCAGGAAAAAAAATCGATGTGAGTTTTAATTTGGTCACTCATTAATTCTATTTGTAAAAGGCAAAAGATTTATACAATCTGAAGAGAAACCAGAATATTCTCATTAATTTCATTTGTGTAATTATAATTTACTTTTACACAGATGAAAATAAAGTGTTAACTAACCAAAGGTTAACCAGAACATGGCTGAATGACAGTCAGAAGAATACTTTCCCTGTAGTACCCTTACCTTTTAAGTTGTGCATGCAAGCAAGTAGCTAATTTAGTAGTTTCTTCAAGTCTCTGCAGCAGGTTTTTTCTTCTCTCTTCTAATTTCAGTCTAGAAAAATTATAACTTTATATGCTAAGCAGCAGGGAAAATCCACAAGATGGAGACACAGAGAAAACAGGACAATCAGTGATGGACACGACAGCACAGCGCTGCCCACAGCTGGGTCAGGGATTGGGAGAGGTGTGCCCAAATTCAACTTTACTGAGCACTTCAAAATGTTGGCAGTGTAAAAACTTCCAAGTGGATAAATAACATAGCCCTATGAATTAGAGAATAATGCTAAGGAGGAAAACAGTAATGATGGCAAAACAACTCGACGAAGACCATAAAATCCTTAACAGGTCTGTAACTTGACTTCACATCACCATAACATTTGACAGAAATAATAGAGAATTATAAAAGGTCATCCTAAGTAATGAGCTTCAGAAGGATTGCTTGAAAATAATATTTTATGATGAAATTCTAATCCTAATTGATGAGAATTTTAATAATTAAAAGGAACTAGTCTATCTTGCTACTGTAAACTAATTTGGGCTTAATCAAAAAGACCTCAATGTCATAGGACTTCCTAGCTCAGAACATTTCACTTCCTGCACTGGGTTATTTAACATTTTCTCTAGATTAAATTACAAAAGTTTTATATTTTTTAAATATTGGGGTATTATGGAATTGTATCTTTAAAAATAGCACATTTAAACATATATTAAGCACACAGAGACTCATGCAAGAAAAAGCCTGCACAAGGATGATTTGTATCAGCTGAGGGTCTTTAGACATTGCTGACTACACTAGTGCAGTGCCATCAGGTGAACTCTGGAGTGCAATGTGGAACGACACACCTTGGTGCCTGGTTTTGGATTTGCAGCTTGCTCACTGCACACTGTTTGGCAAGTTATCATGCCAATGTCCTTACCTTTCTCATCTGTAAAATGGTGACTATGATCCATCTTTGTTTACCCGATAAGGCAGTTATAGGGATCGAATGAAAGAATGTATGTGAAAGCATTTTACAGATGATAAAAACAAATCATACTTGTTTAAAGCCTCAGCATGCCCTGCAGGTGGTGATATAAAATTTAGCCATTTTTTTAAAGCCACATTTGTTTGGAGAAAAAAAAAATTCCTGGTTCCCAACCTCTTTGAAATGTTATGTCTTAGACAGTTAGGAAACACACTCATATTTTATTTATAGGTGTCTAACCCTTTGATGTGTCAACAACACAATTTCGTTATATGTTAAAGTAAAAAAGTAATCTTGCTATTTTCTTCATTGCTTCAAGGTGTGATAAATTCTTTATTCACAGCTCTCCTAGGTGCATTTTTTAAAAAAGGGTAGGTTTTTTAAAAAAACCTCTCAAATATAAACAAAAATTCAGCAAAGAAAAAGATAAACACAAAGATGATGAAATGAATTAAAAAGTATACAAAAGTCTAGAGCAAGCTCAGCATATGAAAATTCACATCTGGGCTGGAGATATAGCTCAGTGGCACAGCACTTTCCTAGCAAGTGCAGGGTCTTGAGTTTGATTCCTGATTTACCCCTCCAAAAAAATAGATAAATAAATAAATAAAATTCACATCTTCTGAAGCTACATATATATATATATATATATATATATATATATATATATATATATATTTTTTTTTTTTTTTTTTATGTATTTAGGACAGGGTCAACAGGGTTTCACTACAGAGATTGGATTGGTAGTGAGCCTCCTATTTTTAGCCTCCCAAGCACTGAAATTAAGGCATGTGCCACCATGTCCACTCTCAATTACTATCTCAGTGTGCCCTGGGGGCGGGGATGGTAGACAAGCTGGGGATGGAATTTCTGGCCCCTGTGTCTACCTAAGCAGGCACTTTAATCCGCTGAGCTATCTGGTTGGCCCTATTTCTTTTACTTAAATGAAGGTCTTTTCTTTTCATAAGGAGACAGCAGTATGACAGAAAATTTAATCCTCAAATGTTTGTTTCACCTTAAATTTTATTTCATTTTATTTTAAAATTGACAGAAGTCAGATGCATAAGTTTATTTTTTATTTTATTTTTTAATGTATTTGGTTATTACAGGGTATCATTATGCAGCTTGGGCTCATAGTGATCCTCCTGTTCTCAGCCTCCCCAGCATTGGGATTGTAGGTGTGCACCAGTATGCCCAGACTCTGTTGCCAGCATGTGGTGCTGAGGATCAGGCCATGGTCCCTGCAGCTACCTAAGCTTGTCTAATAAGCAGGCGCTTTAACACTGAGCTATCTTGCTGGCCCTCGTCTTAAATTTTATTTATTTTATTGTCTTTTTGAGACAGGGTCTCACTATGCAGTTCAGGCTGGCCTTGAGGTCACTTTTGTAGCCCAGGCTGGTCTCAAGCTCACACTGATCCTCCTGCCTCAGCCTCCCTAGAGCTGGGGTTACAGGCATGAGCCACCACGCCTGGCTCCTCGTCTTAAATTTTAAACAGGAAGCTTTTCCTTTCTCTGTCAGCAGGGATGATCCCTCCTCAACTCACACCCAGGCTGTGCTCAGGCACTGCTCTTTCTGCCCCTTTAGGCTGATTCTGAACTATCATACTTGACTTTTGTGTTGAATACAACTCCAAATCCAGCTGTTTAGATCCTCTAGCCAGGTGTCTCGCTGTTGTGACTTCAAGAAACACACCACAAGTTGCCAGGGGAGCCCAAAAACCTCTGGTGGGCAGCTATATTTCCAAGAGGCAGCTGTAATTTTTCTCTGGCTTTCTCTGAGTTAGCTGATACAAGCCCTTCTAAGAAGTGCACATCTATCTCTCTTCTCCACCCCTTGCATCCTAGTCTCCTAGAAGCTTCCTGCTTCTCCAACCCTAGTCTTCCAAGTCTCCTAGAAAGGGTCTTTTCACTTCAGTCCCTAGAAGACTCTTCCCTGTGGTCCTGCTGCTCTCCACCCCTTTGAGCTGCCCTCTGTAAAATATAGGGCCTTTGTATCCTACCTTTGCTTATCCTCTCCTGCACAGAGCTCTGCCTCTAGGGAAAATTACATGCTCATCGCAGAAGAAAGCAGTCCCTTTCCACTAGAAGCTAAAAGACAGTTGGATGTGAGGGTACAGACCTGTAATCCCAGTACTCTGGGAGGCTAAGGCAGGAGGACTGCAAGTTCAAGCTCAGCCTAGACAACCTAGCAAGACCCTGTCTCAAAACATAAGACAGGAATAGGGAGGAAGCTCAGTGTGAAGGCCCTGGGTTCAATCCCCAGTATCAAAGAGCAGGCTCTCATATCCCTATTTGCTTTGTAAGTTTCTTTCAGAAGCAGAAGCAAAAATATCCAAAGAATTAAGAAATAATTAAGATAGCTGTAATTTTAAGAAAAGCACCCCAAAATATCTGAGAAAATGAGGCACACTAAGATCTTATCAACTATGAAACAGCATTCTGAGGAATGCCTATCACTATAGCGAGCAAATACACACAAGGTACAGAAAGACTTCTACCTGAGAGCATTTCTCTCCTGACCTGCATACCCTTACAAGGAGCATTCCTCACTTTTCTCGGCCTGTGTTACTGCCACTAGATGGCGAGCTCAGCCACTGCTATCCTTGAGTTGGTGATACTGACATACGGTGGAAATGGAAAACATGCTTGGATATTATAGGATCATACACAGTAGCTCAAAATTTACTTGAGTTTAGCACCTTCAGAGACTAAAATTCAGGAATGAGTCAGAATCTTGCTTCAGGTACCCTTGAAATAACAATAAACCCACAGTATAAATAGATAACAGAAGAATTTGGGGCAATGCAAGTAGCTTTCTTTGGTAGTTTGGTACACACTGAAGGGCCAGCCAAATAATTCCGTGGACTGAAGTGCCTGCAAGCAGGTGCTGGGGCTGGGAATTCAATCCTCCGGCCTGCTGCCCTGGCCCCACCCCCACCCCAGATGGCAACTGAGATTGAGCGTGGTGGCTTGTCTTCTATAATCCCAGCTCTTGGAAGGCTGTAAACAGGCAGATCACTAATAGTCTGATCTAGTAGTGAGACCCTGAACACCCTGTAGATCCTTCTCTAAAGTATGAAAGAAAGAAAGAAAGAAAGAAAGAAAGAAAGAAAGAAAGAAAGAAAGAAAGGAAGGAAGAAGAAACTGAGACTAGTACTGCACAATTTGTTCTGTGGTGAAAGTAAGTTTTATACACTAAAGTCTATTTTCCCTAAGTATCTCTGGCTACCTCCTGTTGTAACACCAATGAGATACACTGCTTGCAAAGGTATTCACTTACCTTCTAAGACCCCAGTGTTAGTTTAACAGTAACAAAAACTGGGCTGGGGAGATAGCTCAGTGGTTTAAGTGCCTGCCGGGCAAGCACACGGTCCTGAGTTTGATCCCCGTATCAAACAAAACAAAACAAACAAAAAATCAGTAGCAAAAACTGAAGCAGAAATGTACATGTATAATAGGAACAAACAACAAAAGCTGAGTTATACGAAAGTGCCAGAGGATAGGGAATAAGGAAAACGATTACCATACCCAAAGCCCTACTATATTGTCCCTTCTTGGGAAATAAAAGACAATGTTCAGCACAGCAGCAGGTTCTACTCTTCAGGACAGGTAGAACACTGAGTCTCGGCTACTAATGGTAGGAGCGAGAAAACTTTAAACTGAGCTGAGCATGGTGGCTCCCAGGAGCTCAAGAGACTGAAACAGGAGGATTCAAGGCTAACTTGGGAAAATTAATAAGGCTCTCTCTTGGGCTGGGGAGATAACTCAGTGGTCTAAGCACCTGCCTGGCAAGCATAAGAATCCAGGTTTTATCCTTGATACTGCATGCCATGCAGGCCCCAGGCGTGCTGAGTTGGCCAGGGGGCCATGGGGGTGCACGCCTATAATCTCAGCGCTGGGGAGGCTGAGACAGGAGAATCACTATGAGTCCAAGCTGCGCAGGGAGACCCTGTGACAAACCAACAAATAAATAAACATATGATTTTAAAAATGTCTTTTAAAAAAGTGTCTCAATGTGGATTTATGTTACTGTAACTCTATCCATGTATCTATGAAACTATGTATCTGTCCATGTATTTATGAAACTATGAATCTAACCAAGTATCTATGTAACTATGTATTTAGCTGTACCCTATGAATGTACACATCTATCAATGTATCCATCCATTCATCTACATATCTTCTTATCTATTTTATCTATGTAACTATGTATCTATGTATCTATGTATCTATGTATCTATCTATCTATCTCGTATTTATCTGTGGATACAGAACTTTTTCTGTAAAAGGGAATAATGTGTGCATATAAAGCTTGAACATCTTTTTGTATAAGTGAAAAAAAAATTAAAAAGTATCTCAAAATAAAACTTTAAAACAAGGAGGCTGGGAATGCAGCCCAGTGGTACAGTGCTTGCCTAGCATGTACAAAACCTTGTATTCATTCCCCAGTATGGGGGATGGGGAGGACTTTTAAATTGATCAGTAAAGAAAATATGAGTTCCTTAACCTTTCACTGAAACATAATTATCTGCCATTGGTCACAGAGTTGAGAAAGAAAATTAGTATTTACTTATCTGTAATATTAAGTGGCTTGACTTCTGAATGCCTCAAAAAGTGAACATATTACAAATTCAAAATACATACATTTCCCTTCCAGCTAACATTTAATGATGCCATGAATGCATCATGAACTAGTAAGCTATAAAACTGCTTATTTGCCATATGATATAAATCTCATGGTTAGATCTCACTAATATATCATTATTTTATATAAATCCTTCACAACTCTTCCTCCTTTTATTTTCTCTTTTGTATTTTAGGGAAGGGTCTACAGGGTGATCAGGGTCTCACTACCAGACTGGACTTGTAGTGATCCGTGTGTTTACAGCCTCCTAAGATGCGCACCACTATGCTCAGGGTCAACTGCCATCTCAGTGCACCCCAGGGTGGGGGCTGGCACAGCAAGCCTGGGGACTGAAGCCCCCTGCCCTGCCCTGAGCCTGCTTGCAGGCAATTTAATCTGCTGAGCTATTTGGCTGGCCCAACTCCTCCTGATTAGTTCTCACCTATTGTTTCTGCTGGAATTTTGATAGTGATTATGTACATGCAAACAAAACTGTGAAAGTGCAAGTTTAGGCATCTGAGAACAAACTGTATCTTTAATGTCACTTTGTTAACAATTTCTGGTAAGTACTATTCCAAGTACAAAAGACAAGTTAAGAGTTGGATGTGGGGCATGTGCCTCTAATCTGAGATACTCCAAGAAGGCTGATAATTTCAAAGACAGTTTGGCCAACCCAGTGAAACCTTGTCTCAAAAAAAAAAAAAAAAAAAAACCTAAAAACCAAAAACAAAAATTGCTACCACATTTATAAACAGTGATTACAAAAAGTAAACACATTTTTCTCTCCTAGTACAAACCTAATGGCTGTCTATCTATAATGTCATGTGGATTTACCTATTATAAGACAGTGCTGAGATGGACTCAGCATATTTGAAAGCAGGGCTCTCAGCAAGAAAAGACAGTATCAGCCTGCAATCCTAGCATTCTGGAAGGCTACAGTTAGAGCAGGAGGATCACAAGTTTGAGCTCAACCTGAGCAACTCAGTAAAACCTTGATTCAAAATTAAAAATGAAAGTAGGGATACAGCTTTGTATACAGGTCTTCAGTTGAATCCCTAGTACCAAACAAAAAAGGTTGGGGGCAGGCTTCTCCATAGCCCCAGTTCCACATTAGATGATTCAACTACCTACAGATCAAAAATATTCAGGGGGACAAAAACCCTGTGTTTGTACTGAATGTTAATTTTTGTTTTCAAGGAATTTGAGCACACACAGCAAGTGTTCCTGGAATCAATCTCACATGGATACTGAGGAATGACTATATATAATATTTATTAAGTACTCTGTACACTATAGAGCACACATGGTATCATTGACATCTATATGGACCACCAAAAACCATGCTATTTCATTATATTTAGTGGTGACTACTGCTATGGTTTAAATATTATATGCTGCCTAGAAATGTATGTCCTCACCAATGGAATAATCCAGTGATAGTTCATGGTTGATGGACTGAGGAGGCAGGACCTGGCTGGAGGACACTGGCCCCTAGGAGCAGGGCCTTAGAAGGCTGTCTATCTTTTGTGTGTCTTGTTCTTTCTCTCTGCTTCCTGGCTGCTCTGAGGTCAGTAGACTTCCTTCACCATGCCCTTCCACTAGGTTTCTGCCCTGGAGCCAGCTGACCATCAACTAAAACCTCTGGAGACATGAGTGAAATGTAATCTTCCTTCCTTTAATCGGTTTTTCTCAGGTATTTGTCGCAATGACAGAAAACAGACCAACATAATTATGAAGCCTTTTCCTATAACACTTATTCTACTGAGCTATCTCCCTGGCCCCTTACTCTCAATTTTGTTCCTGTATGCCTTGTCAGGCAGTCCTTGGCCAGCCTTTCTTCCACCCACCCTAGTTTGACCCTTCTTCCACTGTACTTCTAGACAAAAGAAATCAGACAAGAAGTGAAGAAAGAAAGGGGCAAAAGGGCCAATAATAAGAACTACTTAAGACAGTGAAAGAATAGGGTTCATGGGGACTTCTCTCGATATTTGCTAATGTTCTCCGAAGTGGTGGTGTTGTAATCATGTAGTTTTCTGAACAGTAATTTAACTCATAAGTTCATTCTCCTCAAACAGTTAAACCCTGAGCGGGCAGGTCCACATGCTCCCACCTAAGGTAGTACATCAGAGATTTTTACCTTTCTCTTTTCTCACACTGTTTAAGTGATTATGGTATTATGTAGACACATACTAAACACTTATTTAGGACTAGGGATTAGAATGTAAGAAAAGAGTAACAAAAAATAAAAAAAAAAAAATTTTTTTCCAAGGTCATGCACGATGATCTCAGTGTGAATTTCATTCCTACCATTGCTTCGCACTCTCTGAACTAAAGGATGGATATACAGCAGTTCAGAAGGGCTACAGAATCGTTCTAAAAGAGAAGGATCACTATCCAGCCACCAGGCCTGGACACAGGCTCTGATGCAGATGTGCTCAACTCACACTGACACACGTAGGTCCTTTTGCTTCACACACAACTATCTACAGAACTGGACTTTTTTTGGACAGCTCAGCCCATCCTGAGGACAGGGCTGGCTTGGCATGTGGTGCCAGGGATCAAACTTTGGTCCCCTGCACCTGCTTAAGCTTGCCTAAGCAAGTGCTTTAGACTGCTGAGCTATCTTGCTGGTCTTAGAGCTGGATTTTTATATTAAACAGTCAATTTACACCTTTCCATAGGAAGATCAGAAAATTGTTGGATTATTTTGCTTGACATTTTCATCTGCTTCTGGGGAGGGTTTTTTTTTTTCTTGTTTCAGAACTTTTGTTTGTTTGTTTATTTATTTTTATGGCCAGCTTAGCCTGCCCTGAGGGCAGGGCTGGTGCAGCATGTGGTGCCGGGGATCGAACTGCGGTCCCTGCAGCTGCCCAAGCTTTCCTAAGCAGGTGCTTTAGACCACTGAGCCATCCTGCTGAGCCCCCTAGGGAGGGTTTGACTGAAAAAAATCCAAGGAAAAAGGTAGGCATGGTGGTACACTTTGGAATCCTAGCACTTCCAAGGCTGAGGCCTGAGTGTTGCCATGAGTATTGCCACTACACAGCCAACTTGGGGTACATAATAAGTTCAAGGCCAGCCTGAATTACAAAATAATACCTTATTTCTAAAATACAAAACAGAACCAAACCAAACCCAAAGAACATTTGTGACCTATTAACATATCAAAGGGAGTAAGTTATCTTTCCTTATGAAATTAGAAGCAATAAACCTTTATATTCTCATAATAAACCTAGAATAGGAAGCTTCAGCACCTGGAACAGTCTAGATAATCTTTCTTATCAGAATGCAATAGTTTATAGTTATTGTTATCAGACTTAGCATTCCTGGTTTTAGGTCAACATTCTTCAGTTATTTGATATCTGTCACAGGCCTCACATTCCTAACAAACACAGAGGAACTGATACTATGGGTAACTAGAAGAGATTCTTCATTGCTCTACACAAAGAAAGTTCTTTTTTTCCATCAACCACTAAAAACAGATATAACTGAGATTTCCAAATGCATGGAAAATAGCACTGGCTAAGCTGTAAGCACAAATTTAAATCATTCATTCCTAGGAGGAAATCTTACCTTTGGGCCAGAGCCTGGCTAGGCGTGCCTCGCACAGATAGCAGCTCTTCCTCTAGCCGCTGCCTTTCAGCTTCCAGGTGTTCCAGTTCATCTTGTGTACGTTTTTGTGGAGTGATGAACTGCAGCTCTTTCAAAAACTCTTCTTTTTCATTAATCAGCATCAGCTTCTCCTTTTCAATATCCAGTGTTCCAGGCCAGGCCTCACTGTCAAGCTTTGACAGTTCGATTTTTAAGTTGGCCATACTGAAATACATAAAAGAGGCATACACACACTTAGAACTCCTGAGAAAGGTGCACAATAAGCCAGCTAAGTCTGGGGTGAAACTACTGTCCAGGTCTTCTCAACTGGAGATTACCAGAGATTGGCAGCACCTCTCCCCAAAGTGTGAAAGACATGTACATAGTAGCCTCAAAAGCTGAGTGCTCTGGGGAAAATGAGTATACAGCTCTGATGTGTCACTACCTATATGGGATGACAGAAGGAGTAGCCTAGTGCCTGACCTTTAAAAAAAATATGTGGTGCTGGCCCTGCTCCCAGGGCAAGCTGAGACAGCGATGGAGACTGGGCCATTACAATGGCTCAAGCCTGTAATCCCAGCACTTGGGAGGCTGAAAAACAGAAAGAATTACTACAAGTTGGATCTGTATAGTGAGACCCTGTAGATCCTGTACTAAATACATTTTTAAAAAAGATATAAATGATCTCCCAAATATTATCTTTATTATGAGTTTTGTTTCTCTAGGTCACAACACTGTTCCCTAGTAAAATGGTAGCAATTCCCAACGTAGTCCAGGTAGAAACTAGAGTAAGAAAGGGAAAGAAAAAGGGAGGAAAAGGGAGCAGTGCTTTGATCAAGTTGCATTAAAACAAAGTCAACCTATCAAGGTTCACATCACCCAAGAAAAAGGAGCAGGACTTGGCCTCCTCCCACCACATTCTCCTTTATCCTCACATTGGGATATTTGTTCCTCTTAGGACCTTGACTGTTGGGAAAAATAACATGAATGTCTTGAACTCCCTGAGTTAATTAACTTGTTCTGTGGTACTGTGAAGGTCTTTACGCAAGGTAAGTGGCACATCACTCTTGCAAGCATAAATCACAAAATCCAGGTAGACTATGAACACCACTGATATTGACACAAAGGATCCATATCACTATTTTAAAAATGCTGGATGATTGCTTTTGATAGTTACAACACATGCCAGAATATAGAAAATGAGCAGAAAAGAGGACTATAAACATTTTTTTGATAGAAGAAACTGTAAAAGGGAAGAAAAGACACACACACACACACACACACACACACACACACACATCAAGAACAAAGATGAACGTAAAGCCATGTCCTTGAACTTAAAGAATTTTAGTCTAAAATAAAATTTCCATCTCAGAATGACACTGCATATGTAGTGTCCTCATTTTTATCCACCGTATGCAATTATGATAGATGTAACATCAGCTATTCTTTAGTTTTAAACACAAAACCATAAACAACTGTCTCAACATACTGGAAAATTAATCATCAAAGTACTAAATAAGCATGATATTATTAGCTTCATTAAGCACATGAAACAAAGGCTGTAGGAGAAAAAAGCTTTCAGAAAAATACAGCCTACCTCTTAACTTAATCAGAATTGAGGAAAATGCATTTTCAACATATGCATATACACTTGAGAATTATCTTCCCATGATCATCCCTAGTAACTTTAAAAATAAAGCCTCAACTAGTACAGCAATGCAATCCAAAGGGACGGAACCAAGGTCTTAAGCTTTGATTTGACTGAGTTTACCAACTGAACAAAAATGAAATGCCATCAAGAAAGGCTTGTATTTATTATTTGTGTAATCAGACATTAGGTAGACCCCAGAAAGGTGCACCAAATCTGGGAGAAAATATGAAGAGATATCCAGGATCATCTAAGAAGAGAAGCACTAGGTTAATTCTGAGCTATGGTAATTTCTTTTAGAAAACCAGACATAGATTCTGGACTTTGTTTATAGCAGAATCAAGAAATCTGGCCACTGTAAGATAAACATAGGTAAATTTGGTATTTATTTTACTTTGTTAGAGCCAGATAAACTCTACAAACTATGGCTATTTACTTCTCTCTCTTCTTTTTTTTTCTTTTTTTGGTCTTTTTGAGACAGGGTCTCACTATGCAGTTTAGGCTGGCCTTGAGCTTACCTTTGTAGCCCAGGCTGGTCTCAAACTCGCACTGATCCTCCTGCCTCAGCCTCTCAAGTGCTGGGATTACAGGCGTGCACCACCACGTCCAGCTTACTTTTAAATTTCGTCATAATCAGTAGTACAGTGGTACTTTGGATCACAAACACTTTAGCATTTAGCAAAACTTTGTTCTGTCTGTGAACTCTATACTGAGCAATGACCACAACTGAGGTCACTCCCGCAACTCTTCCACTACCCCAAGTGTAGCCATTTTTTTCAGAATTGCAGAATGAATTAAGCTTGTGAACTGAGGTACCACTGTGACGAATATAGTACATTTTCTAATGTTTTATTTAAGGTAAGAAACCACGTAACTTTAGTTGGTTTTCATGCTCATGGGAAGGAGCACGATATATTTCTTGGTCTCCTAGAGGGCAACAATGCAGTTTTTTCCCCCAATTTCTTCTAAATAATAAAGCAATGACATTTTTAAGCTCTAACAAGGAAAGTAGAGCAATGAAATAAACTATAACAGCATGACTTTCTCCCTTCCAACAGTAAGGTGTGCTATGTAATGAAAACAATCTGAGGCTATCTACTGCCTAAGGATGGTGAAGTCTCTTTTGTCTCATTCTAGCAGATGCAGAAGTAAGAAAAAGAAAGCACAGAGGTTCATAAGAGTTAATCTGTAAAGGAGAGAAGTAAGAACATTGCTTTTTTCTCTTTAAAATAAGTCAACTGCACACACTGCAGCACTCCCCAGGACAAGGCAGTAAGACTACCCTTCCACACAGATGAATATGCTCACAGATATTCACTCCAGAATTCCTTAACAGCTATCAAGTCTCGTCCCTGAGCCATTCCTCCACCTGAAGATTGAATCTCTTGCCCTTTTAATTGGGAGTACTGTACAAGTTCAAAGTTTCTTGTATCTAGAAAATGAGGAGACAATTTTATTCTCAATAACTTTTCTTATTCTTTACCAGCTTGGAAGGGAGAGGAAAGGGATGAGAGAGAGAAAAGAGGGTAAATAATCCTTATATGTAAAAACACCAAGAATAACTCTGGGGGAAAAGAAAGGGAGTGCCCAACAGATGTCACCACAGGAGGAAAGGTTAATTTTGCAAAAGAAAAAAATGTTTTAATTCAACAATCCGGAACAAAAACAATTCCCCTGTCCTTACCTTCTTTTGGCTTCTTCGTACTGTAGGCTTAGCCTGACTTTTTCAGCTAAATTTGATCGACTTCTTATTCCAATCTAGTAAAAACAAAGGGAAAAAAGTCAATTAACTCTGTTAATGAGTGAAGTAAACTGCTTTTGTTTCTAGGTAGTGCAAGTAATTGAAAAGCTCAAGAAAATGATACTGAAATGGAAAAGTACCAATTTTGAAAAGACACTTCATTGTCTCAGTAGGGGCAAACATTTCTTTCAATTCAAGCTTGTCTGTTTTGCAGAGACTTTAACATCACTCTCTCTCCACATTAAATTCAAGACAAAAATCCTAGGTAAATGTGTCTGGTATTTAAAAGTTTATGAGGGGTATATAGGTCAATAAAATTTATGAACTGGAACTTATTTCTTTGCTTTTATGAGCCAAAATTTCCATCATTGAGCTTTTCCCAACTGTACAAAATATAAACTAAATAACCTCCAAAATTAATTTTTAAACAGGTAAGTCCTACTGTTGATCTCTAGCTGTTTTTTTCTTCACACACCTACTTCAAAGAATCAGAGAACACAAAAATAACTCAGAACTTACTAAAAGGTAAATACTATTTCCAAAAGAGTAAAAGAAAAATAGCTAACAATATAATATCCAAGTCCTGTTAAATGTTTGCAAATGTTACTTATACATCACAAATTAATCCCTTTAATAAAATCAACTTTAAGTTTACAAAAAAGAAATTTTCTTTTCAGGCTTGAAAGACATATTTCTGTTTCCCATTAGCATTAATGCTCATTCAACATGACCTAAATTTCTAAGACTCTAAACTTAATAGGAATAAGTTAATTAACATGTTTCTCTAGTCTTTCAATAGTGTCTCTCAAAAATGCAATCTGAGAAAATTTGAGCGAAACCATTCATATGAACAAGTCTTGATGTGTTTGGCACCTTGATAAAAAGTAAAGGCTAAGATCTTTAAAACTAATCTTACAAGAATAAAATATTGAATGAATATGGCCAGAATGTAAATAATGTGTCTAGCTCCTGTGCCAATTCATTATCCACACTGTCATTAAGGCCCAACAAGAACAGCACCAAGCCAACCAATGACATAGATAACTTACATCTCCAGAAATGCTTGTTTGTGACCCCGCATCAAGAGTCTGTCTGGAAAGAGATAAATGAGAATTCACAGGACTGGATCTCAAATCTGGCTCAGATCTGCCAACGTTCTGGTCCAAATGAAACCGCTCCTGCAGTTTAGCAAGACTCTGTCCAGGAAACACAAAGTACCTCAGAAAGCTTAACATATAAAAGGACATTCCACAGTAGATAAAAACTAAATGGAAAGAGCTAATTTCACAGAATAAAACCATTATTTTACATCCTATAGCACTTTACATTATTTTAAAAATAAGAACATCATATAATTTTGTACATATACAGATGTGACCTTGGGAGTATCTCAGATCATATTACAAAGGTTGCCTTACCTTTCCCAAAACAGTATGTTCCTGTGAATATTGGTATCTTTTATATGCATTTCCGATTTCCAAAATTCTCCTTAAGAAGATACTATTTCAATAGGAATCTGCTATAGTTTGGATATGGTGTGAATGTTCTCCCCAAAGTTTTTGTACTGTAAGTTTGTCCCAGGGTGACATTATTCAGAGGTGGTAAAACCTTAGGTGAGTGAGAAGTGACACCCTGGAAACCATCAGTGCAGTTCTTGAGGAATCCTCCTTTACCATCCATCCTGAATCAAGGGGGTTTGCACAGCTCTTCACCCTCCAAAACTATGAGGTAAACCAACTTCTGTTCTCATAAAATACAGCATCACTCACTTGATGTAACAAATTATGGGAACATGGAATACTTACAATGCAATCTTTTCTGTTTCTATCTGTAAATTGAAAAGATTAGCTGGGCGTGGTGGCTCACGCCTGTAATCCCAGCACTCGGGAGGCTGAGGCAGAAGGATCAGTGCGAGTTCGAGACCAGCCTGGGCTACAAAAGTGAGCTCAAGGCCAGCCTCAACTGCATAGTGAGACTCTGTCTCAAAAAGACAAAAAAAAAAAAAAAAAAAAAAAAAAAAAAAAAAAAAAAAAAAAAAAAAAAAAAAGACAAAAAAAAAAAAAAGAAAAGATTAGTGTTTTTTCTATCTTATCTGTGATAATGTACTCCATCAATTTAGTAGGCTGTGAATAGTATGTTTTTAATGAAACTGAATACTAGAAAATAAAATCAGAGTACAACACCAGTAAAGCACATATTTGTGGAATTTGAATGTGGGTATATGTATCTATAGGGACACATACCTGTATTGATTTTGATATAAAATATATGCTTTGCTGTGCTCAAAGAGGCTTGAAAGTCATAGAAGATATCTAATATGTCTTCCAGCTCTACTGTTTATCTACTCATTATTCTACAATCTTTCTTAATGGGAAGGAATTTAATCTTTTAATTTAATATGCCTTGTGGCCTGTGTATGAATCCAAAGTTTACAAAAAGAATGAAAGATGATTCAACATTGTTGAATTATAAGATATCAATGTACATTTGATTAAGTTTTGCTAACACTGTTTTTTTCTTTGGGTGGCTCAGGCTGCCTGAAGGTTGGGTCTGACATGGCAGGTAGAGCTGAGGATTGAACTGTGATCCCCTATACCTGACTGGGTTTGCCCAAGCAGACCGACCCTTAAACAACTGAGCTGACCAGCAAGCCCCCATGCTAACTTATTCTTAAAAGAAACTACTGTGTGCACCTCTGGAATTACTAACTTAACTAGTAGGATAATTATGGCATAAAACCAAAATACACAAGCAAATTCTTATATTACATATCAAATGTATTGTCTAGGTGTTAAAACATATTCCAGACCAAGAGTATCTCCATTTGAACACTAGTTGGATTACTTACCAGCTATTTGAGTTTAAGTAACATTTAATTTTTCTGTGCCACATTTTGTCTACAAGCTGAGGATAATACCTTTGGAAGTGGTTGTAAAGGTTATGGAACTATTTGCATGTAAGGCTTTTAAAAGTGCATCTAACACAAAGTTAGTACTTACAAACATTTGTCATTATCACTATCTTCTTTTCTATTAAATCTCTTCTTGCAAGTTATTTCAAAATTCCTCAAATTAAAAATAGTAAGATTTCAAGAATATTTACTGGTATTCAAGTAACATTTTGAAGGCCAATATATAGTCACTGAATATACTATTTAAATACAGAGGTTATGGGCCCAGCAGGATGGCTCAGTGGTCTAAAGTGCCTGCTTGGGAAAGCTTGGGTGGCTTCAGGGACCGTGGTTCAATCCCCGGCACCACATGCTGCGCCAGACCTGCCCTCGGGGTGGGCTGAGCTGGCCATAAAAATGAATGAATAAACAAACAAAGGTTCTGAAACAAGAAAAAAAAAATAAAATAAAGAAATTCTTAAAAAAAAATAAATACAGAGGTTCTATTAAAAGTGCAAATATCATTATTGGCTTTAACATTTTCCCTAATGCATACTAAACTGTTATTTGCCTAGGTAAAGAAATCCTGAATTCTCAGAATCTGTAATAATTATTAGATGGCAGAAAGAGATATCCTTAAAAATACTGACTATAATTGATGTCTATCTCTCTATTTATTGAAACTAATGATCCCTAAATGACTGCTTTATTTTTTCTATATGATACTTGGCTATGAGGAGTTAAGACCCTTAAGACCCACAGTTGATAACTATAGAGAAATAACAAGGGGATCTCTTAGTAGTAGCAGCTTTCCTGTGAGGCTGTATTGGGTCAACATTCCCACCCCACCCTTATCTGGTACCTCAGAATCACCTGGACAGATAGCCTCACCCTCAAAGGCATACTATGACCTACTAAAGAGACAACAAATGATATAGCAAATGTTTACACATATGTAAGGATCATTAGTTTAAACTAAAGAACCCTACTTATCTCAGTCTAAGGGTTCTAGGTTCTACCACCCACGTTCTCAAAGAATACTCACAGCTTACCTTCAGTGAAGCATATCAGAAGCTGAGACCAACCTGTTCTCCTCCACCAACGGAGGGGCTGAGACTATCTCCCACAGGGTCTAACGCAATATGAACAGGTCATCCAGATTCTACTAGAGAACTTGGGCCTAATAGAGTGTGGGGAGCCTAAGGAGGCAGAAGATGAACATATTCTACAACATACCTGCATCAGATCCTGTTTTTCTTTTTCTCCTGAGCTAATTGCCTTTTTGATAGATTTCAATTCAGTTAGAATAGCTTTGGCTTGACTAAGTTCATACCCACTCTGGCCTCCAGACATTTTTTTATCGATTCTGTTAAAAGAAAAATATCAAAGCATGACACAGTACAAATCTTTTTCAGATTGTCTTAGCTGGCTGATTATTTTACTTCATGATTCTCATATTTGAGCACCATCTTTTCAGTCTGATTGCGTCTGCTCTTTTCTCTTTTAATCTTGTGTAGTGAAGATTTCGCCTATTCCCTACCTCATAACTAGTCTATCTCCAATTACTTGCAGACTTAAACACATCCTGCCTTTTCTTTCAGTCTGTCTGAATGATCCCACTACTGGCTGAACCCAACTCATCACAAGCTGATCCTGATCTCCACTCTGATAGGAAAAGGGCAGAAGTAAATGTTATAGCAGGACAGAAATGCCAATAAATGGCCACCTAATTTACATATCATGAAATCTGTGTGAAACCTAGCACAGGGCTGGCAGCCAGGTAGGATTTTAATAAATGATTATTATATAATTATTTATACTAATGAGTATCTTAAGACATTTGGATTATATGGTTTCTTATTTCTTTCTCAACATATAAAATAATTTATCTATTTTTATTAAAGCTAGTGAGGATGATATAAAATTGATTGCCTTGCTAAATAAGTTGAAATTTAGGAAAACAGAAGGGCAGATGTGTTCACTTGTCAACTCACATTGAGTAAATAGCTCTTTCAGCAAGTTAATTTATTATCCCTGCAGATCTGCTTATCAAATGTCCTTACAGTTTACATCACTACTCTGGGCTAGAGGATTTTGTGTAACCTAATTCTCTGTGTTTGAAAGCTCAACCAAGTTACCTGATTTCTTTTTTAAAAAAAATTATTGCACATTCTCTTCATGGTCACCCTCCTGGTTCTCCCAACCACAATTCTGTGCATTATTCATTATGAACACAATTTGAGCTTTACTAGTTGGACTAAGCCTCTGTCCCATCAGACAATAGTGCTGTATACATTCTCAGATATGACCTTGTTCTTATCTTATGCAGAGAAATGCACCTACTAAATCAGAGAAGATGGTCTGTGAGCTCGTTTGGTTTAAAACATTTAATAATTAATACAAATTTCTAATATGAAAGGTATAATATGAAAAAAAGCTATATTTTTTATCCTTTGTGGGACAGACAAAACAAATATTATAGGATAAATTGAGAAATATATTCAGTACAATGCCATCTTAATCAATCTACTAAAGTTGATTCAAACAAGTATACCTTACAGATAACATATTTCACTAAGTACTATTTCAGCAAACACTATGCTACTGAGTAAGCAATTAAAGCCTTTAAGAACCTACCAAATAAACTTGATCATAAGGTCATTCAATGATAAAATATAACTAATGAATCTATAGAACTATAAAGGAGAAGAGAGGAGAGGAGAAGCAGAG
The DNA here is from genome assembly GCA_004027025.1 of Myocastor coypus. NCBI lineage: Eukaryota > Metazoa > Chordata > Mammalia > Rodentia > Myocastoridae > Myocastor > Myocastor coypus. Next base: position 4,899 of record PVJA010007156.1, on the reverse strand, counting down.
AGAGAGAGAGAGAGAGAGAGAGAGAGAGAGAGAGAGAGAGAGAGAGAGAGGGCCCTAGAGTTATACTTCCAAAATAAAGAAACCAAGGCCAGATACCTTATATAAATTTAGCCCCTAATGTGAATAAACACTTAGTTAACAGGCAGGGCTCTGACAATGACAAACTCTACTTACATCTATATTTGATGACAACAGTGAAATACTTTGAATTTTAGGAAGAGAGATAATGAGCTTTTGATTCCTCTATTATAACCACCAATTTAGTTGAAGCAAAGGCTTATTAATAAAGTAAGTGCTATTTCCAAATACTGAATTTTGGCATCTTTGAACACAATATTCTTAAAACAAAACCAAAAGCTATGAAATTTTATGCAAAAGCCAGTAATTAAGGTATCTAAAACTGTCAGAGTAAATTTCCAAACCCAAGTAATTTCTTCCTATTTGTGCAAAATCCACGTAACAATGAAAAAAATGTATCTTCAATTCTGAAATAACCCTATCATTTGAAAACAAAAGTTAAGTTGTGGCAAACTCCCATATTATAGTTTATGTCTTGTTGTCCCCGCAAAGCCTCATGAGTCTGTGGGCAGGGACTTCTAGAGTTTGAGGCTTGATCCATGATCCCTGGGATTATGGGTTTTAGTACTGATGGGATTATGGGTCTAAGTACTTCTGGGATTATGGGTGTAGCCTAAGGTGGAGGCTGAGGCAGAGAGCCTCAATGGAATATAGAGACAGAGACAGACTAGAGCTATAGCTGTTGTTCTCTGCTGCCCTGTTTGGTTGGCTGCCTCTGCCACCATTTTGTTGCTGGTCCACCGCCATGAACTGGATACTCTCTGCCCTGTTCCACTCAGCCTTGGGCCAGCCCAATATGGACTGAAACCTCCACAAACTGTGAGATAAATAAACCTTTCCTTCCTTCATTTTGAGTGTCGGGTATTTGTCTCAGAAATGAGTAAAAAGTAACTAAGACACCCTGCTAACATTTAAAAATAAAACCGCAACTAGTTTAGGCTTTTAATTTAAATTCCCAAGTGTTTTAAAATTAGATAAGGGCCAAGGATATAGCTCAGTGGCACAAATGCTTGTCTGACAAGTGCAAGATCCTGAGTTCAATTCCTGGTAGCAAAAAAATAAATAAAATTAGATGAAATGTTCTCAGCTATCTCCAGGACCACAGCATGGACAGCATGAAGAATCAGCCACTGGAATTCTCCACAGCCCTTTTATCTTCCTGTTCCTTTCTTTTCCACCTTTGAACTCCTTTACTTCATAAGCTGATTTTTTTCTATGAATTTCCTTTTTCTTCTTTACTTATTTCCAACCCTTTCCCTCTTTTCATATAGGCGACTGTAACTCAAATACGAGCATCATTTACTGGTTTACTGGCTTCTTTGTGGCATGTGTGTGGTGGTGAACGCTAAACTTAGAGCTGCTTTGCATGTGGTAGGCAAGTGCTCTATCACTGAACTACACCCTGAGTCTTTTTTTTGGAGGGGGTGTCACTACTGAGTCATAGTGATCCTCCTGTTTGTACCTCCCAAAGGCTGGGATTACAGATGCGCGTCACCACGTCCAGTCTCGCTGGCTCAGCATGCTCTAGAGTGGGGCCAGCATGGCATAAGGGACCAGGAACCAAACCCTGGCCCCTGTGCTTCCTCTAAGCAAGCGCTAAATCTGCTGAGCTATACCGCCGGCCCTACACCCTGAGCCTTTTGATGGCTTTTAAAATGAGGTACTGTGCTTTTTTGTCTTAAGAACTTAAATATCTGTTTTCTTATTTTTTAAGAAAAGTTTTGACTTGTATGCACCCCAAAATTAAGTTTTACTCTCTGAGTCTCTTCTGAAAGATTTCAATTTGCATGCCTTCTTCAGAACATGTTTACCTTCAGAGCCAAATTTCCATAGAATCTATACATCCTTTGGCTTGTTGAATGCTTTATCGCTTCCCATTTTCCATTTGAGAGCATACTAGAGGTGCCAAAACAGAAATAGGCATCTTCTTGGTATTCACCTACACATAAGCTATACTACTGCTTAGACTAAAGTCAAATTTGAGACAAGAAACTGAAACGAGTAAAACGGAGAATAAAATGATATTTGTTCACCCAAGTGAAACAAAAGTCTAAGCCTAAATTACATTATTATTCTAGATTTAACAAAATATTATGTTCTATTATACATATTTGGAAAGTAACAAAAGCCTCCAGTGGGATTCTATTTAAAATCTATTCCTACGATGTACTTTCCATCACAGTCACAAGGAAAAATCCCTTTCTAGTATCAGGAATGTAGTTTCTTAAAAAGTCTGGTCTTTGGCCTCAATCAATTATCTTTGTTTTAGTAGTATGGTGGTTAACATTTGACTGAAAACAGCATTATTTTGTCTACAGTTAAGATCAACAGAAAAGGTCTATGAGGTGAGATATTCTTTTGCTCTTGGTTCCAGGGAATGCCTGAGTTTCTACAACAAATGTCTATTGTTTTCTTGTGGAATGTTATTGACAGATTCTTACAGATGCTTTAGATTCCTGTAAAAATTCCATCAAGCAAACTGCTTTGCAACAATTCAGCATTGTCACATCAATATAACAAAAACACCAAGTTTAGCTAACCTTTAATCTCCAGTGGTGACATGAGTTATACTTTCATGTTCTGTAAGAATATTTAATATATGGGTAAACATTTTGTGGCACTCTGCAAAGCCTTTCTCCCCCATCCCTATCACAATATCCTGCTTTATGCTGATACACAATTACTAAAAAACACATTTACCTCTAGGTCTGCTGAGTCTTTAGTGTGGCTAGGTTCTTTCAACATGGCAATACTAGAACACCACCTGGAATCTTATAAAACACCCCTAGAGTGTAACCAGGGTCAGTTGCTTCTTAAAAGCTCCCTAAATTACTCTAACAGGCAATTAGGTTTGAGAAACACTAGGATGGTAGCATGTGAGAGAAAATCAGCATCATGATTATGGGAGAAAAGTAGCAAAACAATCATAAAAGTAAACATCTTAATCAGAAGTCATGTGCCTGACTGGTAGCCGAACATAGTAACTGGACATCTCAAGACAGAACTCATTATGCAAACCTACAAGAATCATCAGTATCTATTTATTTGCCTAATAATGCACAGGATCTTTGAGGAGGGAATGTGTTACTGCCTTGAGCTGCCCCAAATTTCTTAAGCACAAAAAATAGAAAAGCACTGCGCACAGAATAGAAACAAAGCTGGGTACCTTTCAGAGATGGATCCTGATAGCATTGTGACATTTCCCTGGTGCTTTCTGGGAAGTTTTGAGAAAACTGGTTGAGCTGATCACGGAAGCCCTAGACACACAGCACCACCACTGGTGGCACCAAATCTATGCCAGACTAAAAACATCTGAGTATCTGAGTATCTTTCAGGGATTTATACCTTCTACTCTTTCTGTGGTCATGTGGCTGTGAAAACCATAGGCTTCTTCCTCTCTATGAGAGGCCCCTGGCTAGGGGACAAGGAAGAGCGAGAAAGTCTCAAGCATGCCTTTTATGGTTTGGTTAGGATGGGTCTCATTAGCAGACATAACAGTAGTTTCCAGGTCTAGGAATGGTGTGGAAATTTCTAGAACATGTCATAAACTCCATTACCTACATTTTCTTTCAATTTGGCCTACTCTACAGCTAACTCAATAGTTCATCAGATTTGACAACTAAAATGGAAAGAATAGAAGAAAAATAGGCAAGATGATCAAGCTTCTTTGTAAAAACCTAAAACGTATTATTGTGCCTTTGACATCAGTCACAGGAAATTCAAAACACAGCATCCCTAGTCTGACTTCCAGGGCAGAACAAAAGGAAGTACTTCCTGTGCCTATTTTCTTGCTTCTCTACCAACACTTCCGGAAAAGCTGGTAGGGGTCCCATAGACAAACGTAAGTTTTTCACTTTGGTTTGTTTGAATCTCTAATGATTAATAAAAATTTTAGACTTTTTCAAAGTATATAGATTTTTCTCAAGTTTTTTATTGTTAGTTGATTGCTTTTTTTTGTATTTTTAGCACAAAGCTTTGAGCTTTATGCTTTATGTTTGAGAACTCTCTTACATAATCTCAACTTGTATTTTCCTTGCATTAGAGAGCTCTGAATAACTGTAAAGTCATTTCAGTATTTTTATACTCACTGTTGCAACGTTTCAAAGCCTTGTTCTTTATAGAGCAGTTCTTGCTTCATCTGTGAAAGTTCTTTCTTCAGCTTTTTAACCTTTTAGGAGAAATCAACATAAATATTGTTTGTAAGAAATAGCAACATAGCGTGTTATTTTAAAGGATAATATAAATTATTCAACACATAAAGCCACTATCTTAAGTAACTACACAGTTTTGTTACATAAAGTCTATGGATGGTCTACTCATTATACGTAGTGATTTTATTTCAAAAGCCTGCAAAACTATTATTAATATATTTCTTTATTCTTCTTCCAAACAAGTGAAGTCCTCTTCTCAAGCTTTTTAACTTCTCCACACTTGTCTCTCTCAGAGTCGTTCCTAGTATTCTTGGTCCTCTGCATTCTAAACTTCGGCTAACCCTATCTCACCTAGATTACTATCTTTCCTACCAGCAAGTTCTGACAACGACACGGCTATCCTCAGTCACAAAGTGAACCTCCTTTCTCCCATAATGGCCTCTGCTCACACAAAATATCCTCTGAAAATTTTCAATACCAGCCCTTCAGCTCAACTAAAAGTACCCCAATAAAATCAGACCTCACACCAACATTTTCTTCTAATTTCTATCATTTTCCCCTTTAAACCTCCCCACTAGTGTTTAAGACTCCTCATCCAAATGCCTCCCATTCTCTCCACCACCGGACCTACCTGAGTGCAGAATAACCACAAATAATAAACAGTGATAGT